>BHFT01013551.1:135772-174218 GCA_004320025.1 Laticauda laticaudata
GAGTTCCAGGGGGGAAGGGCATGACTTTGGAATGGATCAATCTTCTTGGTGGAATTAACCATGTCTTGTTCAATTAACCCAGTTTATATAAGCTTGGACAACACAGACCCAGAACCACCACAAGCAAGATTCAAACACAGACCCAGCTAAAGGGTATTTGGTTAGCCTGGCTGACCCAGCCAAGCAGCAGTTTCAGATGGCAGATCCTTTAGAACCATCTCTGTAAAGTGGCAAAGGGGTTCTCTGGGTAGAAATGGTAATAAATCCGATTATGGATGAAATTGCACCTGGAGGTTAGGGGGCCTGGGTGCCGGATGGTCACCGACACAAAGCTGAATGCAGACCACTCCTCTGGTTGAAGAATAAAACATCGGACATTTTCGTGCACTTGGCCAATCGCTTTCAGCTTTAAGGTGCTCGGCCTCCTTGCTGTGGCTGCGGGAATGTGGGTCATAAACCGAGTCGCACCTCACGGCCATGGGGCTCGGAAAGCTTTGACACCCCAACCGTGGGCTGGGCGTGGAGAGGGAAGCTGCTGTCCCCAAATCCTTCCAGGCTGCCTTTGGCGGAAAGGCCGCCCTCCTTCTTTCATCCCGGGGCTGCCTACATTCAGGGCGCTGCGGGGGTGCAATGTTTCCTCCTCCGCCTGGCTGGGCAGGGGGCCGCCCGCTTGGAGCCCAGCCGAGAGATTCGCCCCTCGCGCCGTGCAGCGCCTGTCCGCGGCGGCCAGAGGCAGCCTCCCCTCTGCGCCCTTTCCCTGCCCGCCGCGGAGCTTTCATGCCGTTTCTGGAATGTAGTAAAAGTTTCTATTAATACCCAACAAAAGCCGCGCGCGCTCGGGGGGCGGATCAGCGCGGCTGGCCAGAAAGGGATTCCCTCTGACGTATTGCTAAGGATACCAAACAAACACAGCACAGGACCAAATATGGTTAATTGCGTCACACAGGAACACCCGGAGGGCGGAGCCAGGAATCCCCTGCTTTCGCGCTTGAAAAAGACCCCCTTGCCGGGGCCGCCCGGAGACCCTCCCGGGCTGGGGGAGCGGCAGGGACCGGAGATCGCGGCCGCTCGAGTTGGGGGCGCGGAGACGGGCCCGGAGCCCGGTTTCAGCGAGCCCGAAGGGTCTCCTCGCGGTGACGTGAGCGGGGCCCCGCCCCCTTCCTTGCATAAATAAGCCGCACTGCCGACCGCGCTTCATTCATAAGATTTTGACCCGCGACGGAGACGGAGCTGCGAGGGACCCCGCGGTGGACTCCCCTTTTCGCCCGCATCCCCGTGGCCGCCACCGTCTGAGCCGAGGCGCCGGGCTTTGCAGGCGCTGCAGGAATCGGAGGCAGGAGCGCTCCTGCCGGGCACCAGCGGATCTGAGCGGACGCTTCCACCGGCGGTGCCCAGCCGCTGCCACACGTGGATCTCGGACCGGGCGAGCCCCCGCCGCTCAGGGCGCCGTCTCCCCCCCAGGCACTGACGGCCGGAGGGGGAGGAAGAAGGAGCGCCCAGCCGGCAAGTTCGGAGGCAACTTCGCCAGCCCGACCTCGCGGCGGCGGCGGCGGCGGCGGCGGCACTCTCGGCCGGCCGCTCGCTGGCTGGCCGCGCTCGCCCCTCATCTTGGCTTCCAGGCGACCTCCGCGCGGCCGCGGCTTCCTGCCTGCGCCCCCGAGGGAGATGTATCAGGGCTTCCCCGGAGACTACGACTCCACCTCCCGGTGCAGCTCGTCCCCCTCGGCCGAGTCCCAGTACCTCTCCTCGGTGGACTCCTTCGGGAGCCCGGCCGCCGCCGCCGCCGCCGCCGCCGCCGCCGCCTCCTCGCAGGTAAGGGACGGGTCGCCCGGCTGCGGGCTTTGCGTGGGGGGCTCCCTGGAGGGCGGGAGCCGCGCGGGAGGTCCGATCCCGGGGGGCTCTTTGGGATCCGCGCCTTTCCCCGCCAGGTCTGGAGCGTCCGCTCCCTTCCTCGCCACTCATTGCCCACCGCCGGCGGTCCTTCGGTGCGGGCGGAGCGTCTTTCTCCGGGCATCCGGTCACCGCTCGAGCCGCCACGCTGCCCCCCAAGTCTTCCCCATCGCCCGAACTCAACTCTTCTCCCCTTCCCTCCACGCACGCGCGCTGGAGGAGAGGCGAGAATGCGAGCGAGAAAGGGGGGCGGGGTTGTGCGTAACGCATGACGTACTGGAACGCTCCGTGCTGACGTGAGGCACGTAGGGCGCGTTTTCCTCCGCCTCCTCCTCCCCGAGGCGCGCGGGTTATTTTGGAAAGCTGGCCCGCCCCCGTTGCTAAGGGGAGGGGCAAGACCGAGGGCCGCGCGGATTGGCTGAGCCGCTTCCCGGCCGCGCCCCCTCCGACCCGCCCCTCTGCCAGCTGAGTGAGCAGCGGCTGCCCGGCGTGGTCCCTGCCCGGTCGGGTGTCCGCCCTGCCGGCCCTGCTCCGGGGCGCCCGAGGGGGGGCTCTTTGGCTCGCCCCCCCCCCGCGGCGCCGGGCGAAGATGGGTCTCGCGGGGCAGCCCTGCGCTCCGGTCCCTGCCCGGCCCGGGGGACCCCGGGGGCCCCCCGGGTCGGGGAGACGGAGGGGGCCCACCTCCCGCGGGCTGATCTCGGCTGGCCCAAGGGAAGCGCCCGGCCATGGCTTGAGGGAGCCGGCTTTTGGCTTCCAGGGCCAGCCCTGCGCTCCGGTCCGCGGGGCGCCCTGGCCGAGGAGGGAGCGGCTGTGCCTAGGACGACAGGCCAGTCCCATCTGGCTGGTGCCCACCTCCCGGGTTTGGGGTCCTGCAGGCCGGACACGGGAGCAGTGCAGCCAGGGAAGTGCCGCCTGTTCTCCAAAGCAGACGCCCACGATGAGCACCTGACCCTTTGCTTCCCTCCAGGAGTGCAGCGGCCTTGGGGAAATGCCCGGATCTTTTGTGCCAACAGTGACTGCCATATCCACAAGCCAAGACCTCCAGTGGCTGGTGCAGCCTACCTTGATTTCCTCAATGGCCCAGTCTCAGCAGCAGCCGCCGCCGCCTTCAGGGCCGCCCCCCCCCACAGTGGACCCCTATGACCTGCCCGGCCCCAGTTATGCTGCCCCAGGAATGGGTGTTTATGGGGCTGGCCCTTCGACTGCCCCTGTGGCTGCAGCCACCCCGCCTCGCTCCAGCAGGGCCCGGCCCCGAAGAACACGGGAAGAAACGGTAAGCGGATTTTTCTTCCTGGGCCAGGAGATCACTAACTTATTTCCTTTTGCTTGCTAAATTTTTGAGATCTCCCAGCATGTTGGAATCTCCCAAAAGAGATTCCCAGTTTCTGAATTGTCTCCTTGGAAGTTAGGATGCCTTGGGGGGGAGGCCATAATGTAGCTAGAAGGGGGGCTTCCTGAGGACTTCCCTCCCCCACTTCAACGTTCACCATTGAGAATCCATTGTGAGTGTTCTTACAAAATGGGAATTGTGCGGAGCACCCCTGGTCACCAAAACACACCTCAGGTTCACCTCAAGAAGAATAGAGCAGCTTGACAGGCAGCCCCCTTCCCCGATTCTGTTCTCCAGGAAGGTCTTGGGAGGAAAACGGGTTAGGACAGCAACGGGGGTTCTGCAGGTTGCTAAACTCCCATTCATTTTTTGAAAAATTAAAACAATCTGGAAAATGTATCTTCCTGGCGCAGCGAGTTTGATGGGTCCCCAAAATCATCTTGATGATCTTTTATGGCTTCAACCGCTACTTTGGAAGACCAGGAAATCCAGAGGACAAGTTCTGCTGGCTCCAAATTTGAGGCCCAACAGAAGTTCTGGTGACACTGAACCAAATGCTGCAGAAACCAACATTGGTCGAGTTACTTGTGGCTGTATTATTTTGATTCGACATAGCCTTGAGGAAGAGATGTGTGTGATAAGGCAGGGAGCTCCAACCTTGGCAACTTTAAGACTTGTGGACTTCAATTCCCAGCATGCACTGGTGAGGGAATTCTGGGAGTTGAAGTCCACAAGTCTCAAAGTTGCCAAGGTTGGAGACCCCTGCTGTAAGGCACACAGATGCTCTTGAATTTCATGGGGAAAAAAAAAAAACATTTTATGTTATCATCTTTCTTGCCCCAATTTAGAGCCTTATCAGTTTAGAAATACTAAATAAATACTCTACCAATTTATTTAATATACTGGTTTCATAGCCCACCTTACCTAAAAAATTCTGGGTGGGTTACAAGGCATTAAGGTTATGAAAAGCAAGCCTAGGAATAAACCAATGTGATAAAAACCAGACAATCATAAAACCACCCATGAAAACTGAACTGGGGTTGAGATGAATTTATTTTCAAGATCTTCAGAATCCAAAGTGTTCTGACAGGCCGACTGGCCGGCTGTTTGGTTTGTTCCTTGCTTGGACATTTCTGTCTCCCTTCCTGCCTCCCCCTCCCCATCTATCCATCCAAAGGATGATGGCGCAGTTCCATCTTCCCATCCACGTTTCAGGGGGAGCCTTTAACTTGCCCCCCTGTTGCAAATATGTGCCAGGCGCCCCGGGAAGCCTCTGGCCTTGGCAGCCGATGCCTGATCTGCCCCTCCTCTCTACTTGCACAGCTGACTCCTGAGGAGGAAGAAAAGCGCCGGGTGCGCAGGGAGAGGAACAAGCTGGCGGCCGCCAAGTGCCGGAATCGACGCCGAGAACTGACCGACCGGCTTCAAGCGGTGAGTTTTGGTGCAAACGGGGATGGGTGGGTGGGGGGTGAGTTAGTGTTCTCCTTGTCCTGGCCTCATAAAGCCCCCAGGAGGGAATCTGGTGTCTTGTCCCTGCGTGGAGCTTGCCCCATGAGGTGCATGTTGTGAACCCACCCATTTTCATGAGGGCTCTGTGGGAGCCCCATCCAGGCTTATCGGACCCTCATATGTGACCGTCTCTTAAGTCGAAGGCTGTGGCCATTCGGACCTTCCTTAAGGAAGGAACCAGTTGTCAGGACAGGTCCCTGGCCTTGGGTTACTTCACCTTGAGAGGGCTTATTCTAATCGATTGTAGGCCTCGCCTTTAGGTGGAGAGATATTTCATTTTGAATGAGAATCGTTCATTTTTTTATTGCAAGGGGTCAGGGGTGTCTGCAGGGTGCAGTCAAAAAGTCAAGGAGGGAGCCGCGAAGCTGCCATTACAGCTCCTAGAAAGCTGGCAGAGCTTCTTCCACTGTACTGATGCCGATGCCGCTTTGACTTTTCTGACCACACTTTGCAAAAAGTTTCCTGAAAGTTTGAGGGTGATGCTGCTCGACCAGTCCTCTGAAGTGGAATGCTCCAGCAGTGAGGTGCTGCTGGGGCACCGCTCTGGGTCTTCCAGTCACCCACCTGGGGTTGCCGAGGAAGGGATCTCCTTGGACTTTCCCCTTCTTCTGCGCTCATGGGCCATTTGGGAAAAGGAGAAGCTTCCTCTGCCTCTCTCACCAAGATTCAGTGGGGTCTGCTCCAACTAACCACGCTCCAAGCCAAATCCACAAATAAGGACCTCCCCCCAGAAGCCCCACGCTCTTCCCCTTGGAAAGATCCCAGTCCCTGCACCTTAAAGCAGGGGGGAACCTGGAAGGTGAGGGTCGGGAGGGAGGGAGGCAGGATCCCACCAATTAACGCTTCCCTTGAGCTGCGTCTCCCGATGGGCCCGGAAGGAGGAGACGAGACGATCAAGAAGGAGGCGCTGCTTGGGGCCCACTTGGTTGCCCCCCCTGGTTCCCAGCTGCTCCAGCCCCAGCCTGACCTGGTGCTGCCTCTTCCCCAGGAGACGGACCAGCTGGAGGAAGAGAAAGCTGAGCTGGAGTCGGAGATTGCGGAGCTGCAGAAGGAACGGGAGCGGCTGGAATTTGTCCTCGTGGCTCACAAGGGCAGCTGCAAAATCCCCTACCAGGACATCACAGAACTGAGTGGGCAGCCCGGCCCCTCGGCAGAGGTCAGCGCCCTGGCCATGCCGGTCAAGGAGGACCCCTTTGGGCCCTCGGCCCCCTACTCCTCGGTGCCCCTGCATTACCAGCAGGCCCTGGGCGGACTCCCGGCCGCAGCCCCGGCCCCAGCGGAGGTAGCGTTTTCTAGTTCTTACTTTAGCCATGGTGAAGAGCTGACCGACCCGTACCCGGTTAACCCTTCCTATACGTCTTCGTTTGTGTTCACCTACCCAGAGGGAGCCACCTGTGGAGCCAGCCACCAGCGGAACGGCAGCAGCGACCACTCCCCGGACTCTCTGAACTCTCCCTCGCTCCTTGCTTTGTGACACTCAAACCCCAACTTGCGCCTTTGGGTCTAGCCTGCCAGCCCATCCGCCCCTGCCAACGCCGGGCTGGGTGAAGGGGGCCGGAGCCCCAATGCGCCTGGGTGCACCACTATCGCCTGGGAGCCTCTAACCCGCTCTGCTGCAGCTGCGGCCGCCGCCTCTAGCCCTTGCGATGCGTTCTCATGCCCTCCATTGGGGGTGCAGCACACGGTGGAGGAGCCGATGTTTGTCCTTTGGCCAATTCCCACATCGAGAGGAGAAAGGGGGATGTTTCTGGGCTGTGAGTGGTTCCCCCTCCTCAGAGGGCACCCAGCCCACCCTTTCCCCTGGAAACAGGATTTGCCTTCTACTGAATTGGGACACTTGGTGGAATTGGACGATGCCTTTTCTCTCCACACTTCATCACTGTTTCTGTCAATGGGGGCTGTGCCAAGGGCTGCCCTGAGGAGAGGAAACCTAAGGGGGAAGAGACCCTCCCTATGCTGCCCCCACCCAGCTCGTGTCTTGTAGTAGCTTTATGAACTGTGTTAGCTGCATGGTTTTAAAACAGGCACCTTACCCTTTCGCTAGTCAGCTTGGCATCCCGTGCGTTGGATCTCTCGGGCTACATTTCTACAGGATCTGCTTCTTCTAGGATGAAAAGGCCACATTAAGTGGCCAATCAGGGCAGACTTTTTGTGAATTATTTGGGCACATTCCTGCTGAAAACTTTTGTCATGTTAAAGTGGGACAGAATGTTGCAGCCTTGCTTCTTCATCGCTCGTGGACTTCTGCAAATTGTAAGGCTGCTGTTGGGCATTGGATTCTTTGAGGTCCGGGATGATATTTCTTTGCTGGGCATTCAACTCTCCCTGAAACCTTCAGCCAAGCAAATTAATTGTGCCATCAAGTCAGTGTTGATTTTTAAAGATCTATTTTAGTTTCCAGTTTTGGAAATGGGAATGATGGGTGATATAAAAAGTAGTTTATCTGGAAGGAAATGGTAAAATCTGAAACTTTTAAGAAGCCAAAGGAAAGTGGCACCTGCAAAAAAAAACCCCAAAGCAGCTGAGATTTTTCTTGCACTGCTGTTGTCGATGGGTTGGCCACTCCGTGCCAGACCCAGGTGGTGCTTCTAGTGAGTCCATCTGTCCAACAGGCTTGGCCAGTGGACTTTCTGCATTCCCTGGAAGAGATTCACTTCCCTTTGGCCCCCTCGCTCAATTGGTTTCTTTGATGGGCAAAAGCAGGGAGGGTCCTGGCTTCTGGGAGGGATGCGGGTGGGTGGGTGGGTCTGGGTGACAAATACTGCGAAGGGACCTCTGCAAGTGACCACTTTCCCTGCAGTTGGGAACTAGGTATCTGCTTCCTGACCTTGGCCAGCCGGACCTCAAACTCATTGCATTGTCCCACTTGAGACGGCCAGCTGCTTCCCCTCTGCTCTCAGGCCAGGCCTCCAGGAGTCCATGAGGGGTCCCTCTGGGCTGCTGGTCGTGTGGAGTGTGAGCCCTTTAATTGCTCACTGCCTCCCCCTGCCCTGCTTTGGTCTCATCACACTGCTGCTTTCCCAGGCCGAGGGCATGGAGGCTGCTTCTCCTGGCTGGGGGGGCTCTTCCTTGCCCCATCTGAAGGCCTCTTGGGCCCCCAGACCCCAGCTGTGCCAAGGGCGCCTTCTTTGAGAGCATCTGAGCCTCCCACCCGGGACCCTTTCCCTTTTGTGCTGGGGGCCCTCAGCTGCTCTGCATTTGTGGGGTGTTTTGTGCAGCCTGCTCTGTTCTGTGCCTCTGGTTAACCTCCCTTCAAGTGTGTTTCTGGGCTGAGAAAGCTGCTGTGCTGCTTCTTGGCTCCCTAGAGCTCACCGTGATGCTATTCAGAATGTTTCCAAAACTTTTTCTTGTGACCAAGCTTTGGATGTTGTGTTTTTTTTTAATTATTTTATTTTTTTAACCTAAGGACTTTTATTTAACCATCTTTTTTTAAAAAAGAAAAACAAAAACAGATTCTTGCTGGGGTTGGGGGAATATGTTTATTTTTAATTATTGTTATTTACCCCTTCGTGCTGTAATATTTTTTTGTGATGTATTTGATGAAGCAATCTGAGAGCCAGTAGAGGAAAGGCGAAGTTTGGACCCTGCTTTGGCCCTCCTGTCCTGCACTTAACTTAATTGGTCAGCAAAATAGCAAATAAAGACAGCTTTGAAAAAAAATGTACTTTTTATGATGGATATATGATCTATTTTTTCGAATTCATGTAAAGAAAAAAAAATGAGGTGCAATAAAAGATCTAAAGCCGTAGATCTGCCTGGCTTTCTCCACATTGATACCCGATTGCCCATTGCCGTCACCCTCGGTGTCCGGGTGGTGGGCTTGGGTGACGAGAGGCTTTTGCAAGGCACTCTGTATCACCCCAAGATCCACAGTCTTTGTCACTCCTGTTTTAAAACAAGCATCTTTATTATCTGGTGGTGTCAGAAGACTTGATCTTCTGGGATTGTTGAAGTAGAGTCTCGTTGCATATGGAAGCTCCACTTAGCAGTGAAAACCTACGGTGAATAAGCCATCCTTGCTTAGAGAAGGAAAGAGAGCATCAGCTTCTCATGCCTTAGCAGTACTTGGGAAGTGGCTGGCTGCCTCCTGCTGGGACTCCTGCGTCCTGCCCAGTCCAGCCTACGGCTCTTCAGAGCCCTGCAGATCTCCCACCCCAGAGTCATGCAGTGCTGCCCCCTGCTCACTTTAGCTCCTGAGCCTGGATGATGGTGGCCACCAGCCCTGCCATGATGCAGCCCGGTCAGTCTGGATCAACATATTCCTTTGCAGCCTTTTACAAGGTCTAATATAGGTAGACCTCAACTTACAACGGTTCATTTAGTGATTGCTTGAAGTTACAAAAGCACTGAAAAAAGTGACACAATTATTGCAGCATCCCCATGGTCATGTGATTAAAATCCAGACACTTGGCAACTGGCATGTACTTAGGACAGTTGCAGTGTCCTGCCTTCTGACAAGCAAAGTCAATGGAGGAGCCAGATTCACTTAACAACCATGTTATTAGCTTAACTGCAATGATTCACCTAACAACTGTGGCAAGGACGGTCGTAAAATGGGGCAAAAACTCATAACAACTGTCTCTCTGAGCAACAGAAATTCTGGGCTCAGTTGTGGTCACAAGTAGAGGACTGCCTGTAGTTTCCAGTTGTGGTTGAGATGTTATGGTCCTTGGGCTCCCTCTGCTGGCTACACTCCCAGCCAAGCTGGATGGAGGCTGACCAATAGGCCAAGTTATTTTGGACTGCTAGTGACCACGTACCAAGAACCTCTCCCTAACCTTCCCTCATCAGGTCTTCCAACCGTGTCCCAATCACCCCCATAACCGGGTCCCTCCACTTGGCAGCAGCAGGTCACTGTCCTCTCTTTCCTTCCACCCTTCCCAGCATCAGGGAGTTTGGTCCTCATGATGCAACTTGGAAAAGATGGATTATTCCATTAATCTTGCTTTTCCTGTAGGACAAGGGCCCCCAAACTTGGCAACTTTTAAGACTTGTGGACTTCAACTCTCAGCCAGCTATGCTAGCTGAGGAATTCTGGAAATTGAAGTCCACAAGTATTAAAGTTGCCAAGTTTGGAGACCTCTGCTCCAGGAGATCCAAGTGGCACATATTATATTTCCCCCTCCTGTATTTTCCCAACCACCACAATGAGAAATAGGTACACTGAGTGAGGGGCTGTCCCAGAATCTCAGGGTTTTTGCACCAGGGTCTTCCCACTCTTTGTCCAACCCATGCTTCAAAGTCCTGGAGTGAACCAAGGAAGGCTGGTGGGCACAGGTGGCACATGGTTTCCATCACCCACTGGTGACTGTTCTAGGCTAGAGGACTCCAAAACTGGCAACTGTAAGACTTGTGGACTTCAATTTCCAGAATTCCTCAGCTGGCTTAGCTGGAGTTGGAAGGGACCTTGGAGGCCTTCTAGTCCACCCCTTGCTCAGGCAGGAAACCTTGTATCATTTCAGACAAATGGTTGTCCAGTTTGTTCTTGAAAACCTCCACTGATGGAGCACCCACAACTTCTGAAGACAAGCCATTCCATTGGTTGATTGTCCTTATTGTCAGGAAGTTCTTCTTAGTTCCAGGTTGCTTCTCTCCTTGTTCAGTTTCCATCTGTTGCTTCATGTTCTGCCTTTGGGTGCTTTGGAGGATAGATGGACTCTGTCAGAGAACTACACAGTTGGTGTCCAAATGGAATCCAAGATGCTGACACGAACTTGTAGTTTTAAATAAATATGGTTTACACTATATACGGTATATATATGTATATATATATAGTTAACCAGATAGTCAGGCAAACAGGAGTGTAATTCTGGAAGTCCACAAATCATAAAGTGGGCATGCGTCCCTCCCCTGAGATAAATCAACACACCAGGAATACCATGAGGTAAATTCTACACACCCAGGAAAAAGGCGGGAAAGAAGGAAACGCCCCCCTTTACCCTCAGAGCAACCAATCACAGCTCAGATTGCCTCAGGCAGTGGGCAATCAATCAATCAGCCACTATGGTGTATTCTTACTCATTGTCAACCCTTCACTGTTCCAGCTGTTTAACTGAATATCTTAACAGGCGCTGCCTTCTTTATGGCAACCCCTCAGATATTGGAACACAAGTCTTAAAAGTTGCCAAGTTTTCAGGCCCCCGTTTTAGGCAAATCCCCACCCACCAATTGCCAGTGTGTAAACTCAACCACTTGCAAGAATAAAACCAGGATGAGATTTACTCATCACCTTGCACAATTTCAGCAACATGGATTGGCAAAAGGCGTTCTGGCCCCAGCTTTTGTGGCTTGGACATTAAGCCCCTGTAGCTTCCAACTAGACTTTATGACTTGGTGCGGAGGAGCAAAAAAAGGAACTTTGGCAAGGAGACACGTTCACACACCCACAGTGCACCACAACCGCAAGTGAAGACTCGGGAGACCAAGTGGTCATGCGTACCCATTTTTTTCTCACGACTGTTTTTATTAAAGTGTAAATATCAGGCAAAAAGAATCGGCTGCACCCAACCCGCCGGCTGATCAGCCAAGCTGCGGCCCGGCCCGTGATGACAGGCGGGGGGGAACAGCTACAACATCCCACAGAAAGGGGGCAGAGGTGGTCCTGCCCAACCTCGAACAGCTCCTCTTCCTCAAGAGGGAAGGATGCTCCAGGTTGGCCAGCCTCAACTCAGGACCCTGGACAAATACTGCAGGCAGGAGGAGGAGGAAGTCGCCAGGACATGGAAGGAGAAAGGAGCGTGGGATACTAGCCCCTCAGCTCTTGGTTGACAAATCCTTGGCTGTGGGCTGGGGAGGTGGCTTCTCTCAGCCCCCGGCCCCCCAGGAGGAAAAGAGGCAGCCCTTCACAGCTTCCCTGAGCCTCTGCAACTGCAGGGTTGAGATGCAAAGGGATGGTGGTCTCCCCCCCTTGAAAGGGTTCCACAATTTCCAGGAGTGGGGGAGTCTGAAGGAAAGCCAGCAACTGCCCAGCCCCTCCAGGCCAGGGAGAGTGGGAGAGGAAGGGTCACTACTGCAATGGCTGGGGATGGGAAGTGAGGAAGAAGCAGCAGCAGCAGCAGCAGCAGCAGCAGGGAGTGCGTTGTCATTTGCATCTGTGTGTGCAGGGAAGAGAACCACCACTGAGACCCCTCATTCTGCCTTCGCTTTTGCTGTCGGCAATATGGCCAGCATCCTGGGGAGAAAAAGAGAAACTGAGCCAGCCAGCCAGAGGAGGTGTTTTGTCAAGTCTACAGTTCGTAGAGTTGGAAGGGACCTTGGAGGTCTTCTAGTCCATCCCCCTGCTCAAGCTGGAGACCCTGTGCCTGAAGTGCCCAACCTTGGCAACTTTAAGACCTGGAGACTTCAACTCCCAGAATTCTCCCGCCAGCACAGCTGTGCCATTCCAGGCAAATGGCTGTCCAACCCCTTCTTAAAAGCCGGTTAAAGCCTTAAAAACTTCCATTTAAGCTGGAGGGCGAAGCACAGACCACCCTGAGTACCCCATCAATATGTCTTCCTTCGACCCTTTGGGGTCCATTGCTGCTATTTTTAAAATGATTTCATTCATTCCAGTTTCTTTCTCCCAAGAAATAAGGCAGAAATAACTATCCTTTGAGAAGTATTTTGCAGGCTCACATATTGGATCCAAAGTAAAAAATAAATTAAGGAAATTAAGTCCAGAGATGGGCAGCATATACATGAAATAAATAAATATTATACCACCAATACACAAAGAACAGAGCCCAAGTAGGTCTTCAAATGGCTTATTCCCCACCCGCCCTGCCCCGTTCTGTTCTGTGGGAATATTTTGAACTTACTTTGCTCTGAGATTACTCAACTGGTTCCTCACCAATTCTACATACTGGTCAATCTGCGCCTGAATGGAGGAGGGAGGAGAAACAGGGATGAGCCCCTCCGAAAATAAGAATATGGAACTAGCTGTTGCTCTGCCCCCTCCTCTTGCTTCTGAAAACCTGCTACTCAGAGTCAGGCCATGGCTGCATCTTATGGTCACATGATCAAAATTCAAAAGCTTGGCAACTGACTCATATTTATGACTGTTGCAGTGTCCCTGGGGGTCACCCAGTCCCCTTTTGCAACCTCCTGATAAGCAAGTCAATGGGGATACTGGATTCACACAACCATGTGACTAACACAACAACTGCAATGATTCACTTAACATCTGTGGCAAGAAAAGTTGTAAAATGGGACATTTAACATACGTCTCACATAGCAACAGAAATTTTGTGCTCGCATGGTTGTAAGTCCAGGACTATTTACTCCACTTTTATATAGGATTCTATTGTCTCATGTTTTATTCTGTATATGACCTGGGGCTTAAATAAGCAACAATAATTATTTAGCGAAGCAAACACGGCAGCAGGAATGAATTCTGCTCCAGTCCTTTTTTAATGCTAGCTGTGAGTTTCAGCATCTTCCTCCTCCCTCAGAGCTAGGGACTCACCTGATGCTGCCTGTAGAGTAGAGGGAAAGTAAATGCACTTATCACACCTGTGGAAGGAAAGGAGGGAATGAGTCTCTTATTGATGCAAGACACCCCCCCCCCACGAAAGGCACTGTCCGCCCAGACCCTCCCCTTACCGAGTATAAGCAACGTCAGACCATTGAAAACAGCTCCCACGTAGGTGAGGGCATAGAACAAGAAAGCAAACTGAAAAAGACAAAAGGCAGAGCTGGCTGAGACCCCAGGAAGGAAAGACAGAGGGTCCCATCTTGCCAGGGCTCTGGAAAGTCAGGTGCCCAGCCTGTACCCACCCATCAGGAGGAAGCAAACTGGGGCAAAAGTGAGGCACATGACACAGTTGGCTTTTTGACACGTCCTCGCTGACTCCGGGCCCAACAAAGTCTATGTGACAAAGGGATGAATGTTGCCTGCATCTCTGTGACTGTTTATTGCTATAATAATATAATATAATATAATATTGCTTTAAGATGTGTGGACTTCAACTCCCAGAATTCCCCTATCCAGGCTCACCTTGAGGGACTCCACCATGTCATCCACCAAGAAAAGGCGCTGTAGAGTCTTTGTGCCCCAGGTGACATGATGTACCACCCGCTCGGTCAGCCGCTCCAGCTGTTCTTTGGACAGGCCAAAGTCTGCATCCAGCTGGGCCCTGGCAGGTGGGAAGGGAAGGGAAGGGCAGGGAAGGAGGGAAGGAAGGAAGGAAGGAAGGAAGGAAGGAAGGAAGGAAGGAAGGAAGGAAGGAAGGAAGGAAGGAAGGACACTCAGCCAAACCCGTACCTGGCTGTCTTGCCTTCCCCCTCCAAACTGGGATCCCTGGAAGCCCAAGAGTCAGGGGGACCAGCCTTGGCTGGATCTTCTGGGGCTACCCCAGCAGCCCCCTTGCAGGGAAAGGCAAGGGACCCGCACTCACCCACTTCAAACTGGGGGAGGGCAACATCCCTGGTGCCTGGGGGGCTGTCCTGCTCGAGCCTCTCCAGCAGGAGCCCTCCCCCCCAGAGGTCAGCCAAGCCACATGAGCTGAGCATGAAGACACCCCACTGGCAGACTCTTCTCTCAGTGCCCCTGGCCTTTCCCCACACCCTGCAAGCATCCTGGGCATCCTGTCCTACTCACTGGAAGGGGTGGTGCCCGTCTCCCCGGCGGACCAGCTGCAGCACCTTGCTGTATCCCCTGAGCGAGATGGTGATGGCGAGGGCAGCCAGGGAGAGGTAGGAGGCCACGCTGATGATGCTGAAGTGCATCAGGCACAGCAGGGCCACCATCAGCGCCGTGAACGCCAAGGCCGATTTGCGGGTGTCCCGCCAGTACACCAAGTCGGCCACTGCAGGCGAAGCAGAATAACAATAACAGAGTTGGAAGGGACCTTGGAGGTCTTCCAGTGGATCAGGGGTATCCAGCCTGGGAACTTTAAGATTTGTGGATTCAATTCCCAGAAGCTTGGTTTCAGACAAGAAAAGGAGAAAATGTCAGCCTGGACCCCTGTGTATATCCCAGAAATGGGGGGCGGGGGGCTGAATAAGAAGGTTATGAATGTTTGCCCCTCCTCCACCCATGTTTAATGTTAAGCAAAGTATGCTCCATCCTCCAACCAAGAGCAGAGGGGCTGTGATTAAATAGGACACAGCTGCTGTTTCCGGTTAGATTTCCTGTCCTCTAAATATTTGCTCTCCTGTGGTCCAAGGCACAGGTTTCCCCCGACAGATGCCAGTTGAACCACCGGCCTGGTCTGGTTACCTGCTTCCCGTTCCAGGATGCAGGAGGGGGCAACCTCAACCTGGCTGCAAAAAGGCAGTTTGGGGGTCTCTCCCATCCCCCACCAAGCTCTAAGCTCCTCTGCCATGTTCCTAAAAAGAAGGTGCCAACCACCCCTCGCCTCCCAGCCTTGGCAAGTACTCTGCACGGGTTCCTTGCTGGGCCTTCCACACTAGAAGCGACTACTTGCCGATGCAGCCCGAGGAGAGGGGGGAGGGGGGGCTAAGTAGTGAGAGACGCTGGCATTTCCACTTTCTCTTCCCTGAGAGAGAAGCTGCCATCACTCCGAAGCTGCTCCCAGGCTTTCCTGCTCTGCAAAGATGGCGCAAAGGGACCCCACCCATGGGGGGGGAGGCGGGGAGCGCGAGGCACCCAGGGCCCTGGCNAGGCTTTCCTGCTCTGCAAAGATGGCGCAAAGGGACCTCACCCATGGGGGGGGAGGCGGGGAGCGCGAGGCACCCAGGGCCCTGGCAGCTGTTTCAGACTCTCTCCCCTCTTAACTGACAGGCCCAGATGCAGTCCAGTCGCTTAAGGAATCTGCGGAGGCACGGACGGTCCTGGGAGAGGGCTGGAGGCTGAAACAGGGCCAGGGTGGCAGGTTGGGGGCATCTGCACCCTATAAGACTTAGGTCCTGCTCCCCAATTTACAGGGTGCCCCTCTCACTTCCTTCCCCTAAAGGCTCCCTCCCTTCAGACAGAGTCCCCACTCCATTAAGCCCCCCCCCCCAAAAAAAAACAAGCTGGCTTCGTGNCCCCCCCCCCCCCAAAAAAAACAAGCTGGCTTCGTGGCTCATCCAGGATCCTCCCCCCCATCCCGATTCCCCTGCCTGGCAATGCTTGCAGGGCACAATCCTAATGGGGGGGGGACGACCCACCTGTGCTTGCCATGGCGATCCCCTTTTCTCACAGCTCAGAGGCTCCTCGCTGCTCTGTGGAAACTTCCCCGGGCACCAGTTCTGGGCTGGAAGGGGGGGGCTGCTCAAGGGATGGGGCTGAGGAAGTGCAGGTGGGGGGGGGTGCTATTTTTAGCTGACGAATCNGGGGGCTGCTCAAGGGATGGGGCTGAGGAAGTGCAGGTGGGGGGGTGGGTGCTATTTTTAGCTGACGAATCCCAGCTGCCTCGTCCCCTCCAGAGCCCCTGCCTGCTTTGCTTGGTCCTGCTGGATGGAGGCAGTTTTACAGGCTCCAGCCTTCAAGGGAGGGGCTGGGGAGCTGGCAGCTTCTAAATGGGGTGCCAGATCCCCAGCAAAGAAGCAGGAAGGGGAGCAACCAGGGGCCAGGCTCGCTGGGGGTCGAGGTGCTCAAAGTGACCGATTCGGTAAGAGTCAGCAAGCAGAGCAAGTGGGAGCCCCCCTCTTTAAACCTTCTGCACTGGCCACTAACTCAGGGCCAGGCCCACATTCCGTCTGGCAAGGTGACTGTTCCCATATATGCACTGAGGTGGGTGAGCATGTCTTTCATTATCTGTGGTGTTCTGAGTTCGGGTGCTGTTATGCATGAAGCACAGCCTTGAGGACTTGAAGCTTGGAAAACAAAAGGCGGCTCTTTTCCAGATGCTAGCGAGGTGGACTCACAATTTGAAGAGCAAGTCAGAAGGTGCTCTACTGAATTGCTTTTCAGCAAACCCCTTACCCTAATCTGGGAGGCAGGATAATACTGACGGTGGGGCTGCATCCTTTAATTCAAGGATCTCCACACTTGGCAACTTTATGGTATGTGGACCTCAACTCCTCGAGTTCCTCAGCCAGACATTCTGGGAGTTGAAGTCCACAGGTCGTAATGTTACAAAGCTCGGAGAGCTCTGCGTTAACTGAAACAGAACTGCCTGCATGCAGCATGTCAGAAGACCCCGTGTAAGGCCACCTGTTCTCTGGCTAGGAAATGTTAGTCCTCCGATGTGTGTGAAGCAAAGCCAACAGGAAGCCTTGGACTACAACTACAATCATGCCCAACCAGTGTGGCCACCATTGCAATTCAGAGTAGTAGCTAAGACTGTATTAAAACAACAGCGCTAGCAATAAAGATGTGGATTTCTGCACTTTGAGGCTTGGAGGGTATTCTGCGCTCCCAGGCGAGAGGGTCCTGGTGTTGGGGGCAGTGGCTCTTTAGCCTGGGCCAGGCCCAGCTGCCTTCAAGAGAAGCCCAGGCCCCTTGTCCTTGCTTGGGGGGGCAGGGGGGCGGCAGGGCAGAGTGGCAGAGGCTCAATGGCTCCAATTCTGCTTGCTTCAGCACAGGGGTTATTTATACCCACTGACTTAACGGGACTGCAATCCCAATCCGGGCTCCCTGCCAGGGGCTGTGAATCAGGACCTTTCCTGGGAGAAGCAGCCCTGCCAGGGCCAGCCAAGGCAGGAGGGCGGCCCAGGCTGCCCCCACCCACCCCTGTCCCTGAGGCTTCAGTGGGGCAACAATGGCCCGGAACCCTCAATGACAGGGAAGTACAGGCAGTCCTTGACTGATGACCACAATTGAGCAGAGAACCTCAGTTGCTAAATGAGACAGTTGTTAAGTGAGTTTTGCCCCATTTTTCAACTTTTCTTGCCACAGTTGTTTAGTGAATCACTGCAAGATGTTAAGTCTGTAACATGGCTGTTGAGTGAATCTGGCGTCCCCCGTTTTGACTTTGCTTGTCAGACGGTCACCAAAGGGGATCATGTGGCCCCAAGGGGACGCTGCCACCGTCACAAAACAGTTGCCAAGCATCCGAATCTTGATCACATGACCACGAGGATGCTGCAGCAGTCATAGGTGTGAAAAATGGTCACTTTTGTCAGTGCCATTGTCAGTGCTTCAAATGGTCACTAAACGAAAGTTTGTAAGTCGAGGACTATCTGCAAACAGTAGACTTTTTTGTAGCTGTGCCCTGGGCCCCACCTTTGGAGGAGATGCCACGGCTGTGCTCACCCACCCTGTGCAAAAGACCCCAGACTCAATCTCCAGCGTCTGCAAGTGTTGGGAGGGGGAGCAGCAGAGATGCACAACCCTCTTCCTCGGTGTTGGGGAGCCTGGTCAAGTGAGCTGCCTTCCCCATCCTCGCCCTGCCACTTCTCCCATCATTGCCACCTGACGTGCTTGTCCGGGGAGGGGCACCTGGGCAGGCCCCAGAGCAAGGCCTGGCTGCCTATTGGGGTATGCCCCCTGCTCCTGGCCCCCATGAATGCAGCTGCCGACACAGCTCCAGAACCTCTGAGCAGAGTGATTGGCACACCACAAACACCTGGGGTGGGGGCAGCACCTCCCCTTGGCACCTTATAGCAAAACTCTTTGGGGGACACCTGCTAGCCTGGCAAATGCTAAACGCCCCAGTTCTCATGCCGGCTGGCTCACCCAGGAGGCTCAGGACGTTCTCGGACTGGTCTGGTTCAACGTGGAGCTGCTCCAGATGGGCTTCCTGGCCAGGCCCCTCTTCCTCAGGTGGGGGTGGTTGGCAGAACTCTGCTGAGGTCAGTGCTCGGTCTTGGGGGCTGTCAGCACCGCAGGAGACGCCTGCTTCGGAGTGGGAGAGTAAGGCAGCAGGCAGAGAGAGGGTCTCCCTGGAGACATCTGCAGCAGAGTTTAAAACCAGGGAAACAAAGTCAGGGCTTTTCTTTTGCTCTGGGCATTGAGACCTGCAATCGTGCCCAGATCCCCATTTGCCCTTCCCAGCCCGCCTGTTTTTCCTGGTTCCCTTCCTGCTGGCACTTTGATCTCACTCTTAGGACAGCTGCCCTGAGCACCTGAACATAACTTTGCAGGGAGCTGTTCATTTTTCAAATTGAGAAATTTCTTTGCATTTCTGTGGCTCATAGATGAGGCTCTGCTTCTCTGGATTTCCAACATCTGCAGTTTGAAAGTTGATCTCTCCCTTTATCCAGCCTACAGATGTGGTTTGGCTCCCTAAAGCAGCTGGTGCCCCCGCGGACTGCATGGAAAGAGCAGTGGAGCCATCCAATGGGGGGGGGGAGCGAGGGAGAGGGCGAACTGTGCCAGGCCTTCTCCTTAATTTCATCAGAATAAAAAGCAGGAAAGATTCTCTGTGGCTCTTACAGGGCCTCTCTTCACATCAAGTAAGACAAAAAGCACAGTTTGCTTTTCACATTGAAAAAGTAAACATCAACAGATCAACTCTCCATGTACTGAATAATTTTCTATTTTTTCCCTTAAAAAACAAAGCAAGGCATCACAAATGACCAAATATTGCCACGGATGGATATGACTCTGACTCCCACCATGATATTTTGACTGAAGAAATCCCACCCAGATTCCACCCTTAAGAAAATCCCTCCCCTCTTGGGCAAATTGGAAGGTGCCAGCCTCACTTTCTGTAGAATTGAATTGTAAGTCTTTGGTGGTCTCTGAACTTGGTGGTTTTCTTCCAGACGTTTCATGACCCAACTCGGGATTATCTTCAGTGCTAGAGGCAAACCCCTTCCTTTCTAGCATTGATGAAGTTACCTAGTTGGGCCATGAAAAGCCTGCAAGGAAACCACCAAGTTCAGAGAGCACCAAGGATGTCACAGACCTCCTCCTCCTCTTCCATTCCACAACCCCCCACTTCCTCCTAGCTCTGATAATGTTACTTAGGTGGGTGCTGAAACGCCTGACAGAAGACAATCAACCTCTGAAAGCACCAAGGACCCACAATTCAGCCCAGAGCTACGAGTCTTCTTCTGGGCCCTCCAAAAGTGGCCCGCTTCCTGCCGAACCAGGGATGGCTGGTAAGGCAGAATTCAGCCTCTGCTGCCCTTCAGAGGTGCCCCCTCCCTACCTGTTCCTGAGCAAGCCGTGCTGCTACCTCCTTCCGTTGCCACCGCTGGCGATGGGGGCGCGGGACACGGAGACGCCTGTTCCTCCCCTTCAGATGCATCCAGGTTGCTGCCACAGCCCACCTGGGAAGCCCAGTCCATTGGAAAGTCATCCAGTCCTTGGCCACTGCCCGAGAGTAGGGCCCCCTCTGCCTCTGGAGATGGGCAGAGGCTGGGAATGTTCTCCAAACTGTCCCCCAGGGTGGGCACAAAAGTTTCACAAGTCTCTGTGCGGGGCAGCGGAGCCCTCGTCCGGCGGGTCTGGGAGTCACGCCTGCCCCGATGCTCTGCTGCACTGGGGCTGCTGCCGGAGGGGCTGGCAATGGTGATGTAGGAAAAAGTCAGCTCCCGGGGGGTCCCCCATTCCAAAGAGCCCTCCTCCTCCTCTTCCTCCTCCTCCGAAAACTCCCGTGCTGTCTGCAGTTCAGGGAAGTCAGACTCCTCGTTGGCTCCTGCAGAAGGAAAGGACACCTTTGGCACCTGGGAGACATCTGGGAAGGCGGCCCGGTCCCTCAGGATGCAGGGAGCAGGCTGGGCCTGCAAATCCAGCCCCCAGAGCAGCCCGCTCAGCTGGCTCTTCCGGACCTGTGACCTGGTGCCACCTGCTCCGCACACTGGGTGACATGGCTACAAATGCCAGGACCTGATTTGGGCAGCCACAGGTTGGCACCTTCACACCCACTTTGCACACTCACCATCTGTAGAATCAGGAGTGGTAGAGGCAGTCGAAGGAGACTCTTCTGCAGGAAAGGAAGAGAAGAAACAGAGACATTTCTGGACACGCAGCCAAGTATTTATTTATTTTATATCCCGCCTTTATTATTTTGTATGAACATGGTGGTGAACGTCTCTAATGCTCTTTTCCTCCTCCTGCTTTCCCCGCAACAAGCACCCTGGGAGGTGAGTTGGGCTGAGCGTGTCTGGCCCAAGGACACCCAACTGCTTTCAGGCCTAAAGCGGGACTAGAACGCCTAACCTTCCAACTTGGTGCCTTCACTCCGTCGCCCAACCTGGGTCTTCTGCCAGATCAGGACATAGCCTGGCACATGGCCGAGAAGCAGGAAGGCCGTCACTGTAATTCTGCCCCCCCCCCCATTGCCCAGGTGATACGGTTTCACAATTCAGTGCTTGATTGCTGCATGGCAGGTTGGGTCAGTTGCATCTCCTGGCTGTGTTGGGACACAACAACCACAATACTCGATGCCTCATTGTGCATGCCATCCAAATATTAATCAGCAGAGCACTCATCAACAGCTCCTCCCTGGATGGTCAGGCTTCCCTGCCTCCCCCGTCTTCCTTCTGCTTCCATCAGTGCCGGCAGAAGAAATGGCCGGCCATTGGCAGGGTCCAGGGTCCAGGGGGAGCACAGGCTTTCGTAGCTCCCCCCAGGAGTCACTTTGAAAGCGGGATTCTCTCAGAGAGCCAATTTCCCAAAGGATCTGGGATGAAATGCACATTTCAACCTTCGCTGGGTTACCTGTCCCCCACCCTCCTTCGCACCCAGCCTGGCCGGGAGGTTTCAGCTCTGCAGCGCAACATGTCTGGCCCGCGGGCTGCCCAAGGCCACGGGCATTTGTGGCTGTGCACAACGGGGCTCCGGGGGGGGGGGCGGCGCTCCAAATCCACCAATGGCTCAGAAAGGGCGCAACTCCCCGGGGCGCCTCGGGGCGGGGGCAGAGACCTGCCCCCCCGCCCCCCGGTGCCACTCGGCCCTGCTGCGGTCCAGCGCCCCGTCCGGCCAGGGCGCCCGCGGGCTCTGCCGGCCCCGCGAAGGGCCGCTCCCCCCGCGCGGGAGGGGATGCGCGGGGGCGCCCGGTCGCAAAGGGAGGAGCCGGGGGGGCCGGCGCGGGCGACACCTACTGCAGTGGGCGAATCCCAGCACCTGCCCCATCGCCCCGGCAGCCGGCCGCCTCGAGGTCCATGCGGGGCGCCGCGGCGGTGAGCTCCGACCGCGCCGCCGGCCCCCGCTCATCTGCCCGGCAGCCCCATCCTGCCCGCGTGCCGGGCGCCGCGGCGGGAGGGCGCGCAGGGGGGCCGCCGGGCGGCAGCAGCAGCAGCAGCACCTCGGACGGCTCTCGCCCGCCCCCCTCGCTGCGCCTCGCGCACGCGCGGCCCCTCGCCGAGCCCCCCGCCCTGCCCGCCGGCTCTGCGCATGCCCCGGCCGCTCCCCGCGGGCTCCTCGGTTGCGCGGGGGGGGGGGGGGCGCCGAGGGCCGGGGGCGCCTTTCCCCGCGGGGCGGGCAGCCGAGGCCGGAGAGCCGGGCGAGAACGAAGGTCCCCCCGGGAGGCGGGCCCGCGGGGAGGCTGCAAAGACGGGGCGCCCTCCGCCTGCTGCCCCCCGAGTCTGGGCTCGCAGCAAAGCCGGAGAGCGGCAGCCTTGCTGGCCCGAGCAGGGATTCCCAACTCGGGGGAACACGCGCGGCCGCAGCAGCCTGCCAAGCGGGCTGCTTGCCTGGAAGTCCTGCGTGGATCTCGGCCTGGCGAAACCCTCCGGGCTGCTCTCTTCGCCCCTCCACACCGGGCTGGCTTATCCGGAGTGAGTTTGGTGTTGTCCTCTTTGCGCAAAGGGAGAAGCCGTGGTGTCACTTTTGCAGAGTCATCCTGGATGACCTGCAACTTCCCTTTGTTTGATTTCGGTTTTGTATTTGCATTGTTTCAGGGCTGTCCCGTTCCTGCATTGATTGACTGCCCGGAAACTACTAGAAAAAAACGATGGAATGAAATTTATCTCACAATAAAACAAAGGCAAAAGAAGAAAGTCTTTTAAAAGCCAGTATCTCCGAAACCATCACTGCAGCACTCCTCCAATCATGATTTATTTCACACGTCCCCTTTCATTATAATTATATTGTTATTGGTCATATTTCCCATGGTTTTATTGTTTTGAAGGTTGCAAGCCACCCAGAGTCACTGCAGTGAGATGGGAGGCCCAAATAAATGGTATGAACCAATAAGTAAGTGGGTGCTTCTGCTGCCGGTTACGGTTGTAGGTCGAGGACTGCCCACGGTCTTCCTGTTCTCAGAGGCCTCCCATAGGCTGGGGTCTGGGTGGTTTTCGTCCACCCTTGGGGTCTGGTCCGGAGATCAGAGAAGATCAGTCTTTGCTGTCCAAATATTGTCAAAGGGCTGCTAATGGCTCCTCCAGGCCTGTCCATCTCCCCCCCAGCCCCGGCCCCCATGCAAGAGGCTGGGGTGGGAAGAGGCTTCAGCTGCACTTTCCTATCAGGCCAGAGGGGCGGAGGCACCAGAAACAGCCCCTGCCCTGCAGACCCTTCTTCCCGCCCCCTCCAGACTTTTGCAGGTGGAGGAGAGCCAGGCAGAAGGCCAGGTAAGGAAGGGCAGGGGCGGGGAGGGGGGGACGACCACGACGACAGTGCAGTTGAGGCAGAAACCCTGGCCATTTTCTTTTGCATTATTTCTACCCTGGGAAGGGAGAGGGAGCAAAAGAGCTTAAAAACCTTTCAGTGACCACTTGTGACCTGGCTGTTCTCAGAATCGATGCAGCTGCTTCTGGCTGGCATCACTTGTGACACAATGGTTCTTCCCTGGAAAGGTGATAATCACCTTTTCCGGTGCTCAATATTTTATCCAGGTGACTTTTGCCACTCTCCTGATGTATGAGCTGCCTAGAGGGGCACTGGGATGCATTCAAATATTCTAGAACTAATGAACAGAATAATAGAGTTGGAAGGGACCTTGGAGGTCCTCCAGTCCAACCCCCTGTCAAGCAAGAGACCTTAAAGCATTGCAGACAAATGGCTGTCCAGTCTCCTTAAAATGTTGGAGACCCACCAGTTCTGGAGGGAAGCCCTTCCTCTGGTTAATTGTCCTCCCTGTCAGGAAATTTCTCCTCAGTTCTAGGTTGCTTTTCTCCTGGAAAAGTTTCCACCCGTTGCTTCGGGGGCTTTGGAGAATAGGGTGGCCCCCTTTTCTCTGTTGCAGCTCCTCAAATATTGGAAGACGGCTCTCCTGTCACCCCTGGTCCTCTGAGTCGTTCCTTTCTGTGGGAGACAGCTTCGCAGTGGTTGATTTCAGCAACAAGCGACTAGTCCAGAATTATGTTGCCCATCGGCCCACAGAGCTTAGGATTTCCTGGCTCAAAAGAGGGAGACCACTGAGTGGGCAAAGCCCCCTGAAGGGGCATTTCCCAACAAGGGGGCAGAAGGCATTTTACACTCGGAGCCTTCCCGGGTTCAGCAGCAGGAGGAGAGAAGAAAGATATTTTATTTTCCAAAAAGTGACTTAAAATCACAAGGCTGCCCAGCTGCACTTACACATTTATTTATCTATCTATCTTTTTATTTAAATATCAAATGGCTGTCGCTGCCGGGGTGTGAATTTCCTTTGGGGAGGGGAACTGAGCAGAGACCCGGGGCGAGCCTTGGCTGGGGACGCCCTGCAGCCTTTGCAAATGGCCCTTCGCCCAGGCACAGCCACAAAATGCTGTCCGCTGTCACAGTCGCAAACAAACACGCCTGAGCCAGAATGTGGGGCTTTCCACGGGGATGAACTCTGAAACCTCCTTATCTCCCAGCCGCCACTCTTGTGCAAGGTTGCCCAGCTCGCCTGCCTTCAGAAATACCTGAGCAATGTGTCACTTTCCTGCAGTCTTTCGGCCTGGCAGCTGAAGGTGGGGGGGTCTCCCCAAAACAGCTGATGATGGGGGGGGCTGACTCCCTGCTTGCACAACCGGGCAGCACACAAGCATTGCTGCTGGCTGAAAACGGGTCATCATCGGGAAGCNATGGGGGGGGCTGACTCCCTGCTTGCACAACCGGGCAGCACACAAGCATTGCTGCTGGCTGAAAACGGGTCATCGGGAAGCACATTCTGAGGGCCAGGCTGTCTCCGGTCTCTGCGTAAAAGCCTCTCCCCACACAGACAACAGTGAGCCAGCCGTGCACAGCATAGAATCAGAATCAGGTGAAGTATTAGTCCCACTTTGTAAAACCTTAGTAAGGCCACACCTGGAATCCTGCGTCCAGTTTTGGCCACCACATTACAAAGAAGAAGTTGAGACTTTGGAAAAAGTTCAGAGAAGAGCAACTAAGATGATGAGGGGACTGAAGACTAAGACATACGGAGAACAGTTGCAGGAACTGGGTTTGGCTAGCCTAGAGAAAAGAAGGGGCAGAGGAGACATAATAGTCTTCCAGTATTTGAGGGGCTGCCCCGAAGAAGAGGGGCTCAACTTAAGTCTCCAAGGCACCAGAAGGCAGGACAAGCAGCAACGGATGGAAACCATCAAGGGGAGAGGAAAGCTGGAACTGAGCAGAAACTTCCTGACAGGGAGAACAATTCATCAGTGGAACAGCCTGCCACCAGAGGTTGTGGCTGCTCCATCACTGGAGGCTCTCAAGAAGAGATTGGACAGTCACTTGTCTGGAATGGCCCAGGTCTCCTGCCTGAGCAGGGGGTTGGACTAAAAGACCTCCAAGGTCCCTTTCAGCTCTATTCTGATCGATTGTTCAAGAGACGTGTTTGTCTGCTGATGTTTTGGGTAGCACAGGAAGGATTGGGAGCCCCATGGCTGGGCAGGGCAGCCAATAAGTTACTTCTGCTGTTGCTTTGAAGAGCAAGGGAGACCAGTGGGGTAGGGGATCTTTGAAGCAACGGGGGCAACCTGGTCATATCCTCCCACTTCGTTGCTGTTGAAGCAACCCTCCGCTGGGAGCAGCAGGAGGGGAGAATCCCACATTAGCTGAGCCAAAATGCAGCCCCCTTTATTGGACTAACAGCCAGATGGGGGTCCTGGCCTGCTGAAGACACAGTGCCTAACCCCACCAACCTATAGCTGGCTTGAGCTCACCCCTCCCCATTTCCATGGGTCTCAAGCCATGGGACTTCCCGCTGGGTTGTCCTTCGGAGGGTCCCTGCATCTCAGCATGATTTGTCTCTCAGCTTCACCCTCCTGTTGCTTCTTCCTTCTCTCTCCCACCCTCAACAGCTTCGTGCCCCAAGGAGTGAAGAAGGATGGGCAAGCTGGAAGACAGTGCCACCCTCGTGCCCAGTGAGCACCTGCCCTTGCTGGCCAAGGCGGCCCCCAGCGCCACCTACCTGAGCCAGCAGGAAGTGGCCGAGCAGGGCAGCGCTGCCCCCTGGCCCAGACTCCGCAAAGCCCTGATCAGCCTGCTGGGTGGCCTCTTCGCCTGCATGCTGCTTCTGGCTGTGGCCCTGCTCCTCTCCCTGCCCCAGCCTCGCCCACCCCTGGGCTGGTGGCAAAAGGCCGCCTTCTACCACCTGCCCCCCTCTTCCTTCCTGGACTCTGATGGCGATGGGTGGGGAGACCTGGCAGGTAAGGACAGGAGGACACGACTGCTGGGCGAATTGGATCCAGGCTGTTGATGCCCCCTCAGTGCCCCCTTCCCTCCCTGCAGGGGTCAGGCAGCAGCTGGACCAGCTGGCAACCCTGCCCATCCAGGCCTTGGTGTTGGGCCCTATCCTTGAAGGTGGAGGGGCCAACCTGACCCAGATTGTCCCTGCCCATGGATCGCTGGCACAGCTGCAAGCTCTGGAGACTGACGGGCACAAGAAAGGTACTGGGCAGAACTGCTGGCTGGGACCGGACACCCCTGCAGCTTTGCTTCCGGTCGTCCCAGATCCAAGGTGCTTTGGGAGGGCTGATCAGTTGCCGCGGAAGCCCAGTGCCCTGAAAGAGGGGCTGGATTGGTCACTAGCCAGAAGGGGACCTTGTGAGCCCTGCTTTGTGTCTGGCCTGGCCAGCTTGGCGGTAAAAAAATGGACAGTCCTGGAGAGACAGCAGCTCTGGCCCGATTGGACCCAGGCCAGACAGAGATTCTGTGGTAGCTCTGCTTCCCCAAAGGGCTGGCAAACTTCCTCAGGAAACCCCCCCAGCCCCGTCAGTGAGAAGAAAAAGTCCTTTCCACTCTCCTGTCCTCCTTATCTCTTGAGGTAGACTGCCTCTGACCTTGGAGGCTCCCTTCAGTTGTTGTCTTTATCCATGTATTTCCGGTGATATGGCTCCCCAGTGAACAGAGGTTAAAAACAAAAGAACGACAATGACACTCCAATTTTTGGCTAAAAGCTGTGAATAAACCTATCCTTTACTTTGCCTGACACAGTTTTACAATTGGTGATGCAACTATTAACAGAATAACTGAATTGCAAAAGACCTTGGAGGTCCTCTAGTCCAACCCCCTTCTCAGGCAGGAGACCCTCCAGAGAAATGGTTGCCCGGTCTTTCCTTGAAAGCCTCCAGCGTTGGAGCACCCACAGCTTTTGGAGAGCAGTCAGATTAGTGGTTTTTCACTGTCAGGCAATTCCTTCTTAGTTCCCGGTTGCTTCTCTCCTTGGTTAAGTTTCCATCCGTTGCGTCTTCTCCTGCCTTCAGGGGCTTTGGAGAGTAGGGTGACTCCCCCCTCTTCTCTGGGGCAGCCCCTCAGAGATTGGAAGATGGCTATCCTGTCACCCCTAGTCCTTCTCTGCACTGGGTTAGCCCTACCCGTTTCCTGCAACTGTTCCTTCACAGGCCTCCAGCCTCCTAAGCATCTTTGTTGCAACCTAGGATTGCACTGGCTTTTTGGGCTGCTGCCACAGACTGCTGGCTCATATTAGCACATCTTTTAGGAGTGAAGACCTCCAAAAATTAACCTTGGGTCAATGGCTGAGGTTTTTTGTTTTCCACCTGTATTTCTCCCTCCCTGACCACCCAGGAATCCGAATCCTGCTTGAACTTCCACCTTGGGAAGAAGAGGATGACGCCTCAGCCGAGAGCAATCAAACAGTGCAGGTCCTCAAGGTATCACCAGCATTCGCAGCTTGAGGCTCCCAGTTCAGAGGTGGGCCAAGGGGTGGGGGGTGGCCTCCATTCTCCATGCCAGTCCATCCTGGCTTGGAATCAGACTGAAGGGCAGGACACCCTGACTGCAGAGGGGCAAGGCCATCAGGTTGGCTGGCCCAGTCCTGCATTTTCCCAAGCTTAAAGCTATCTTCTCTGCTGAGGAACCCCAGGAGCCTTGGCCAGAAGTCAGTCCTGCTCTATTCAGGAGGCTCCCAGGCTGGGCTTCTGCCTCCATTCCCTTCTTTTTTTGGCTGTGTCCTGCAGGAGGCCCTGCAGTTTTGGCAGTCCAAAGGCGTGCATGGTTTTTTGGTGGCCAAGGACCCTGCCTGGTGCCTCCTTGTGGTGAGTTTCACTACTGGAAACCAACCTGAAATGCAAGCTATTTGCAGTAATAATCGGAGTGGGCTGGGAATGGAAGAGCCTAAATCATACTGCGGCTTGCTTTGCTTGGGCATAACATCCTCTAGGAAGTCCCTGAGGCTTGTAACCCCTGATTTAGGGTTAATGGGATGCCAACCTACTGTGGCTTATTCAATGAATGCTGAACAAAAATGGGCGTAGCACAGTGTGTAAACTTAACTCCTTGTATATATATTTGTGTTGTATATGTATGTGTTTGTTTGTGTTTGTGTTGCATATATTTGCGTTGCTTGCAATGCATAAACCTAACCTTCCCGGAATAAGATGTCATCTAAGCGGCAATCCAATTTCTTTACACCACAGGCACAACACCTTTGTTGTTATACCTCCTTTTCTCTCTCTGTGCATTTGGGTGCTTCTGAACACACTTTTATAGTACATAACATTTTATAGGATCCAAGATACATCAATTAGCTTGTTTTTATGCTACTGTTTTTTTTTTCCTTACTCCAGTTTATCAGTAAAGGAGAAAAAACATGGAATCAACTGCATGGGTATCTATCTCATGGGAATTCCTGGCTATAAGTATTCCTTCTCGCAGTGACAGCAAACAAAACATAAAACTTTTGTTTTTCAAACTGTTTACATTTCATTTTATTGCTGAAACGATTGGGGGAAAAGAAAAGCTGCTTCCAGACAGGTAGTTTGTGGTGTGAGGATCTCATGCCTTTTGCTGACTTTCTGTGCGTTGCTCTTGCTGCACGTATGGACAGACAGAAAAACAGGCAGGCAGACACACACACAGAGACACCCAGGGCATCCCTCCAGATCTGGCCCCTTTGATGTGGGGCTTGGGAGAGAAGGGGTAAGCCTTCCCAATTGAATTAAGGCAGCACATGCCTTCTCTCAGGCTTCCTTAGCCACAGCTGATCATGACATGTAAAGGAAAGAGTGGTTCGGTTTTGTCTCAGTCAAAATGATAGATCGGAAAGACTTAAGAAGCCCTACTGCTAAAATGGCAACCTGGAAGTTTTCCTTATTTTTTAATTACTTTACTGTATCATTAAAGTACTCTGCAGTACTTTCACGTCAGCATTTTTTAAAAAATATTTTAATACCTAGCTGAGAGCGCACTTTTAAGAGGAATGATGTGTCGTTGTTTAATGGAGTTACAGAATGTGAATTGCTGCATACATTAAGGGTGGAAATGGGACCAGTTTGCTGTCTGTTTTGCTGCTGCAATTAAAATCTGGAAGACTCGAACTGTAACCCCAAAGACAATGGACCTTCCAACAAAAGACATGCTGATGCGCAGGAGGCCTGTTAGGAGAGGAAGCCCGGAGTCGCCAGCCCAGAATTCCTTTGTTATTCTACCTGAAGCAGCCCAGGATGCGGGAATGACGGATGTTTGTGAACTGTGATTGCAGGTACTGAAGGCCTGGGGCGCCCTCGATGACCACAGGCAGAGCGACCCGCCGGATCAACGGTGCGCTGGCAGCATTTCCCCCTTCATTCCAGCAGGGCGGGCATCCCCTGGTGGCGCCACTGGGGAGTGCAGGCATGGGGTGCCAGGAGAGATTTGAGATTCTGCTTCTCCCTTGCAGCGCCCTCATCGTATGGGACCGGAGTGAGACCTGCAGCGCTTCTGAGGGGATGCCCAGCAGGGTCATCCTCACCTGCCACCTGCCGGGAACCCAGAGAAATCTCTCTGCTCAGGCACTGCTGCAACTGGCACAGGGATCCCTGCAGCTTCCTGGCATGCCGTGGCCCAGCTGGGCAGTAAGGAAGGGGTTTCTGGGCACATTCTGGCCAGTTCTACCCCAAGCACACCAAAACACTGGAAGCCAAAGCTGTTTATAGGAAGGTGGCTGGAATCCGGTCTTGGTCACCCATGTGGTGCCCTGGCTGGGAAGCCAAAATGATCCCGACAGGATGAGATACGCCAACAAGACAGGCCTGGGCAGCTGGAAAGAGGCGAGGCAGCCGAAGGGCATCCAGGCAGCTGGGCCCAGAGCAGGGGGCATCCAAAGGACAAAGAAATGTTCCTTTTGTGCTTTCTTCCAGGTGCCCAGTGGACTCTCACCCTTCGGTGGCTGGGGGAAAATCCTTGGGGTGCTGCTCTTCACCCTCCCAGGAGTGCCACTGGTGCAAGGGGGGCCAAGGTCACCACTCCCGCTGGAGTTTGAGCTGATGGTGAGAAAATCCCTCCACTTCCCCCCAGGCCTGGCCGATCCTCAGGCCCTTGCAACTGTGCTCAAGAAGAGTCTCTCCTTATTGGGAGAAGTTGGCCTTTAGCCCGCCAAAATCAGGGTTGGAAGGCACCTAGTCCAGGGGCCTCCCACCTTGGCAACTTTGCTGTTCTAGTTTCACCTTAAACCAACTTCCTGAAAAGGCCGAGAGTCACTGGGTAAAATCTTGTATCGTGGTTAATTTCCTGGAATTCGGGGCAGCTTCAGCAATAAAAAGAAAACCCGCTTCACACCAGGTGAAAACTAGCCTGTCCTTCGCTCGTGCCTTCAAATGAATCTAGCCAAGTTTGAAACCCTAATTAAGCAAACTGCATACAGGACACCTTTTTCCTGAAAGAGCCATTATATTATTTAAGCCTCTGAAGCTCAACTTCAGGAGAACTTGCCACTCTATTCCTGGTTTTAAAAGTTTCTTTTTAATGGGAAGTATGTCACGCCAGGAATGTTTTTCGAATTGGCTCAGAGTTTTGATTAACCAGAGTGGAATTCAAAGCATCACACATGGCTATGGACACACAGCCCTGCCACGCAGGTAGATGAGACAGGCCAGGGTGGCATTTTGCAAACCACAACATCCCTGGGCATGTGGCATCCCCCGCTCACCCCACGGGCATTGCACCAGGGAAGCCCACAGGCACCGATCCAGGTCCCAGAGCAGAGATCAGCCATTCAGGCTGCTGGCCAAGGACAGGTCTACTCAGTGGCATCCGGGGGAAGAATGGGGCTTTATTCCCATCAAAGGGCACGTGGCTGGCCGGCGCTGGGACGTTCCCAGCACAAATGGCCTAAACCATCTCTAGGGAGGCTGGAGAGCCACAGTCTGCGTCCTTCGGCATCTGTGAGAGTTGGGCTCTGTTTTGTGTGAGGGGGCAACCCAGCTGTCCTCTGACTAGCAGCAGCACTTAGGCTTATAATGTACTGCTTCAGAGCGCTTCCCAGCAGGGCTTCCCAAACTCTGGGCCATGGACCGGTTCCGATCCATGGCCTGTTGGGCACCCGGCCGTGCAAGCAGTGGACGGGTGAGCAAAGCCTTATCTGGCATGCGTGGGGATGTAGGTTGCACGTGAAACCATCCCCTTGCCCCCCACCCACCCAAGGGTGGAAAACTTGTCTTCCACAAAACCTGTCCCTGGTGCCAGGCCGGTTGGGGGCCGCTCTCTAGGCAGTTTACAGAGTCAGCATATTTTCCCCAACCATCTGGCTCCTCATTTTACCAACTTTGGAAAAAGCCGGTCAGGAGTGAACTCCTGGCTGTGGGCAGAGCTGGCCGGCCATACTGCATTCTAACCACTGCGCCAACATGGAAGGGTGACCCAAGGGAGGCTGTGGTTCCAGATTAGCTCCCCCTGTGCTTCCTGGGACCGGGGAAAGGCGCCTCAGCTGCCCTGGTCTCTCTCCCCCCCCTTCCTCCTCCCACAGGAAGGCCGGCCCAGCAGAGCCCCGCTGGCAGCCCTGTACCAGTCCCTCCTGGAATTGCACGCCAAGTCCTTCTCCTTGCAGGACACGGGCTTCACCCCGCTGCCCCTCCCCGGCCACGCCGAAGACCTCGTGGCTTTCCTCCGGCCGGGTGCCTGCTCCAGCCTCCTGGTCATCCTCAACCTGGGGCTGCAACCCACCCAGCTCAGCCTGAAGGAGCTCAGCTTCCCCGGGCAGGCCAAGGTGGTGCTCAGCACCCACGCCAAGCCCCGGAAAGAAGCCAGCGTGGAGATGGTGAGGCTGGTGCCCCAGCAAGCCGTCCTGCTCCGGGTGCCTCGAGGATACCAGCCGTGACGGGCATCCCTCAGGATCAGGAAGGAACCCTTGCTGACCCCAAACACACCCAGATGTGGGCTTTGGGCCAATGCTCTGGTGCTCCTGCCCGACTGGCTGCTGTAGTTACCTTCTGCAAACAAGTAAAGCCGCTTGACCTCATTGATTTCGAGGTATCTGTTGGTTCCAGGGAGGATGCGCAACAATGTGTGTTCTGAACCCACAAACGTGGGTACAGACGTGTGTTCTGCAAGTCCGCGGGAATCCGCGCTGCCCAAGGACTGGGCCCTGGGCCGGCACCAGAAGGCCACCGAGCACTTGCTGCTCTGGACGCCAACGCCCTGGGCAGGCCTGGCTTCCCTCCCACAAACCGAACAGAAGGCAGAGGAAGCAGGTGCCGCCCGCCTGCCCGCCCTGCCCGGGGCTGCTGGTCTCTGGGCCTGGCAGCAGCTGAGCAGAAGCACCCAGATGAGAACCGGCCCCCCCCGCCCGCTGCCCATCACCGCGGCTTCTCCTGCCCCCCCCAGAAGCGCCGCACTTGCCCAGGCAGCAACCGGGGGGGGGTCCCTTTGCGGCCCCCCCGGACAGAGCCCTTCTCCCCCCCGGCCCCCAGCGCCGGCCTCGCCCCCTTGAAGAGGCGCCGCTGCAGAGCCTGCCGGAAAGCGGCCGGCGGGCCCCGCCGCCGGATCAAAGCGGGCGGAGGCCGAGCGGGCGCGCGCCTGGCTGGCCGCCGTCCCCGCCCGGCCCGGCTGCGGGATCGCGGCCATGAGCCCCCGGGGGCGGCCGACCCGGAGCGCCGCCGGCGAAGGGGCGGAAGGAAGCGGCCGGCGGGCGCGGTCGGAGGGCTTCCCGGCGGGGGCTGCCGCCGGCTGAGCGCGGAGGCCGCCCGGCCGAGGTGGGGGAGCAGCCCGGGCCGGCCCCACCCACGTCCCCACCCAGCCAGGTCTGGGAAGCGGAAGCGGCGGCGGCGGCGGCGGCGGCGGGAGAGCAGCAGCAGAGGCAGCAGAGCAGCGCCAGCCGAGGCTGCGGCGCCGCGCACAAAGCAGCAGACATGAGGTCAGTACCTGCCGGGCGGCCGCCTTTGTTGTCTGGGCCCGCCGGGCTTCCGGCTCGTCTCCGCCCCGAAGCAGCCGCAAGTTCGGCACTGCGGCGGGCCGTGCCGGGGGGGGGGGGGNGGGGGGGGGGGGGCGGCGGGGCAGGGTCGCCTCCCCCGCCTGGAAGGCAGCTCCGACGGGGCTTCGGCGGCCGAAGGTGGGCAAGAGCCTCCTTGTCCGGAAATGGGGCGACTTCCCCGCGTGGGCAGGGGGCTTCTCCGGGCGGAGAGGGGCGCCCACCCCCGGAAAAGATCCCGCCCGCTTTCCGGAGTGGAGTGTGGGCTCTGCACGCCCCTTCCTCCGGAAGCGCGAAGTTGGGTAGCCCCTTCCCGCAGAGGCGCGGGGGAAGCGAGGGCTGCCCGCGTGCAATGCCGCCCCCGAGGCACCTGGGGGCGGCGGGTGGCCGGCAGAATGGAGGCCCCCGACCCGAGACTTGGCTGGGCTCGGGGGCACCTCGGGAGGAGGGACGCCTGCTTGGCCGGGCCGGAGCGGAGGGGCTCTTGCGAAGGCGGCGCGCGGGAGAGGCTCCAGCCCCCCCCCCCCCCCTCGGCAGCCGCCCCACCTGCTCTCGGCGAGTGGCGGAGGCGCCGCACGCCCCCCCCCCGCTGGCCTTCCGGACGGGGCCTGAGCGCGGGCAGAGCGCAGCCCGGGCAGCCCTTGGCGAGCGGAGAGCCAGGCGGCAGGCCCGCCGCTGCTTCCTGCCTGCCGCCTTCGTGGTCGCGGGCTCCCCGGCAGCGCCCGCGCCTCACCTCAGCCCTTCTGCCGGGCGCTCCGAGGCCGCAGCCCCTGGGACGAGGGGTCACCGGCCGGTTCTCCGGAACGCGGGTCAGCTCGCGCCCGTCGGAAGTTCAGCCGCGGCCGAGAAAGCGCCGCCTCGGTGGCCGGCCCGGTGCGTCTCGGAGGCGCCGATGCCGCCGGGACTCACCTGGCCCGAAGAGTTTGTCGGCCCGGGTTTGTCCTGTCCGCTACACGCCCCGTTCAAGGTGGAGCCGGGATCTTGGTCAGCAGCAGCCGGAGGTTCGTGGCCGATGGTTGGCTGAGTTGGGCCCGAAGGTTCTTGTTGGTCCGGGAAGGGGCTTTGGTGGGGGGAGCCTGTCCCTGACGCAGCTTTTCTGGTCAAGGGAACCACAGGTCCTATCAGATGGATCTCCAGCAGCTTTGGACTCCAGTTCCCATTATTCCCAGCAAGAAAGCCCACAGACATTCTTGTAGCCAGGGCATTGTGCAACTCAAGGGCCACTTGGAGAGTCCGGCTTTGGGAAGGCTGACCTGCCCAACATCCTGGGCCTACACACTTTTAGGCAGCCCCTAAACCAAGCATGAGAGATAAATCAGCCCTTGCTTGTACTTTTGCTGTTAGTTTGAAAGGTATACAATGCGGGTACGTGGAGGCTTTTATCAGCAATTGCTAAAAATGGACAGAAACCATTCATGAATTTGTCTGCTCCCGTTCTTATTCGAGTGTTTCTCAGAAGCTTGTAATGAAATTTTGATTTCATTCTGTTTGTGTATTTGTGCGTGAAAGAAAAATGCATGCCTTAGTAGCCCTTGTAGTTAGTCCACAATGATTAAGTTTGTTGGGTAGTTTAGTGGGTTTGATTCAAAGTTTTCGGGGAAGCCAGCTGGATCATTTCTCCTTCCCTGTCATGACGATTCCCTTGGTAGGAGCAATGTGGACTCAAACTTGCCACTACTTTTTTTTCTGGCTGCTAAATAATTTTATTTTTAATCATGTTTTCATCCAAATGTGCACACAGAGTTTCCTTCATATAAAGGAAGCTGACTTCAGTGAAAAAAAAATGTTTTTATTAAAGGTGTTGCAGCATCACATTTTGTGTTCGTTCTCTAAACCAGCGACGTCCAACCTTGGCCACTTTAAGACCTGTGGATTTCAACTCCCAGGACTGCCCTGACAGCTCTGGCTTGGGAATTCTGGGAGTTGAAGTCCCCGGGTCTTAAAGTGGCCAAGGTTGGACATCCCTGCTCAGTTTCCTAAGTTGTTCCTGACTATGGATAGACCTCCCCCTTCCGCATTCCCGTGAGGGGGGCTTTAGGTGGGCAGGAGGGTTCATGTGCAGGGGAAGGAATGAGGGGACCAGAAGGAGCCAACAAGCAGGAACTGCAAATTAAGGCTGGGCTGGAGTTTCAGGAAAAGCAGAGATTGGTCATGCACTGGTGTCTTAAGACTTAGTCCTCCTTGGAGCAGCCAGCTTAGGGGATACAGAAAACAATTAAAATACTTTTCTGCAAACCCCTGTCAGGTTAGGAGTGCAGTCCAGCTCGGAGGCCTCCAGAAACACCAAAGAGGCTTTCGAAGCAGGGTCAGCATTATGATAGATAACTCTCCCAGGCCTTGCAGCCAGATGAGAGAGGAAAAGTTTTATTCTTTTCTGCAGCTGCAGTCCTGAGGCCAAGGCAATAAGCCTCAAGCCTTTAGAACACAAAGGCTTTTTGAACTTGGCAACTACTTGATGATGGATGGACTTCAACTCCCAGAATTCCCCAGGCAGCATGGAGGCTGGAAACAGAAGGGAGGCAAGTCTTATGGTCACCTGCTTTGTTTCCACTGACTCTGCCTTTCCACAATGAAAAGTTCCCTCAAAATGTGCTTGGCAAAGAGTCAAACAGAAAACTTGACCCTTACCAAATCCATTTCTCCTTTCCCCCCTCCTCACCGCCCCCCCCAACCCAGCTGGCTGCTCAAGAACTATGAGGATTCTGGGAGTTGAAGTCCACAGGTGGTAAAGGGGCCACGGTTGCCCATCCTGCCCTGGAACCAGAGGCTCGTCCAGCAGCCCTAGAGAGCAAGGAAAATGGCCCAAATCTGTAGAGAAAGGAAAAAAAAACAACAGTGTGGGAGGGGAGAAACACAAGTAACAGAGAATTATGGCTGCTTTGTGGTGTGCATCAGAAACAGAAGTTGTGGCTGTGAGCAATTCCCCCCTCCCCATGGCATTTGGGTCTTGCAGCAGCCCCTCCCAGTGAGACATTCGGGGAAGAAGGTCACTTCTCTTCCCCCCCTCCCCCCCCACAGTCAAGTGACCCTTTGGTGTTTCTCTCCGTCTGCACTGCAGGGCTCTCCGGTGGTCTGCCTGCTTTTCATCTGGTGTATGCACTTGTATCCCACCTTTATTATTTTTACAAACAGCTCAAGGCAACAACCATACATGGGATTCTGTCCCCCGGTTGTTTCCCACACAACAACCCTGTGAGGAGGGTTGGGCTGAGAGAGAATGAGCGGCCCAAAGTCACCCAGCCACTTTTGTGCCTCAGGTGGGGCCAGGACTCACCACTCCTCAGTTTCTGACCNCCCCCCCCCCGCCAGCTCTCTAGAGGGCAAGAAATAGGAGAAATGCATCCCTGGTGCATTTGGTAAGGGATGAGGGGGTGGCATCAGTGGGGAGAAATGCAAGCCCAGTTCGAGGGGACCTTGGGGGTTCAGAAATGGGTCCAAACTGAATTTTACTTGAAGGATCCTTAATGCTCTCTGAGCTTGGTTGTTTTCTCACAGACGTTTCATGACCCAACTGGATGACGTCACCAGTGCTACTGAGTTTCACTTACCTTAAAGCCTTCCTCTGCTAGGACACACCCAGCCTGATTGCCAGTTTGGATTTTCCCTACTTTTCTGTTGGTAAAACCCCTGCAAGTGGGGAACCAGTCTGAGGGGCACTTCTGGCCGGCTGGCAGCTTCGGGTGCTGCTTCCAGAGCCAACATGTCTGCTTCTTGCCAAACAGCCGGAAGCCAGGCCTGGCAGCTCTCCCCAGTTCCCCTTTTCTCTCTGGGTCTGTGTGTGTGTGTGTGTGTGTGTAGGCATGTTCATCTTAACCTTTGGGGCTCCAGGGAGCCGGACTATTTGGCCCAGAACGAAGGAGCCCATGTCGCTCTCCTTTAAAGCAAAGTGCAGGGGTGCAAGCCAGGCCCTTAAATTAAAAGATTTAATACTTCCATGTTTCTTGGTTGCTGAAATTCATCACTTCTCAGTTAAAATGACAAGGCCTCAAACTCAAAGGAAGGTCTGATCTTAGAGCAGGGGTGTCCAACCTGGGCTACTTTGAGACCTGTGGACTTAACTCCCAGAATTCCCCAAGGCAGTTGGGAAGGGGTAAGATGAGCAAGGGTGGTGGGTTCACACAAGACCACCCTGGGCAGAGAAAGACCCTCCTAGCCTGTAGCTCAGGGATGTCCAATCCTGGCAGCCTCCCCCCCCCAATACAATGAGGGGGTAAAAGGCCCAGGAAGCAAAGAGGCCTATCAGGCACAGCAGACTTGGGGTTCCTCAATGGAGCCTTTCTGTTGGGAGGTCACCTCCCCAAAAGGGCCAGAGAGCTCCTGCCCCCCCCCCGAAACCACCCCCCAAGGAGAAGCCAGAGAAGCTGCGTGGGAGGGAAGAGGATTGCTGGGAGGGGCCCAGTTGCATTACAGGAGAAATGGGGATCCAGCATGGAGGGACTTTTACCTGCTCTGAATGCAGGTACTGGGGAGGGGGGAGCAGGGGGCGCTTCAGCCAGGCCTCCTTAACCTCCCCTCCTCTGGACGCTCCGCATTGCACAGACCCTCCGACTGCCCCTTACCTGTGAAGGCCTCACCTGCCAGTTCTCCACTTCCCTCCATTTCCCACCTTTGGAAGTGCCGGCAGCCCTGGAAAAAGGGACGTGGCCATTCCTTGCCCTTATGGCCGTGGCCACCTGGTCAGTACTTGCCCAGGGGTTCACATTTAGGATATTCGCAGCCATGCTAGGGGGCCACGCGATCCCCTTTTGTGACCTTCTCCCAGGCAAAGTGCACGGGAAAACCAGATTCACTTAATGACCGTATAGCTAACTAAACAACTGCAGGGATTGACTTAACAACGCTGGCAAGAAAGGTTGTAAAACGGGGCCAAACTCACAACAGTCTTGCTTAGCAACAGAAAAGTCCAGCTCAATTGTGGCTGTAAGTCGAGGACCACCTGGGAATGACAAGGGAGGAGCAGGTCAGGGAAAAGGGCCCAGGGCTCCGAGGCCCAGCAGGGGAGGGAGCCCCTCCCCACCGACCCATTGTGACCTCCCTCCCTCCGCCTTCCGTGGAGGAGAAGGGCTCCCTCCGCCTGGGTGGCAAGCAGGGAGGCCGTTGCTGCTGGCCATGCCCAACCATGGTTGCCCCCAAAATGGGTCCCTCCCAAAGGTTGTAAGGGGGAGGGCCGCTCCCTCCAGAGCTCGGGGGGGGTCTTCTCCCCACACCTTCCTCCTCTGCCTCTTGGGAGCCTGACCAGCGTCCCTTTCCCTGGAAGGTGCCCCCAGCCCAGGATTTGTCCCCCTCCATGGAGGGGGGATCCTGGTGCGAGGGAGGCAGGAGGGGCCCCTTTCCAGCAATTTTCCCAACGAGATTCAGAGGCAGAGGCTCTCCTGAGCTGCCGTCCAATAAAAGCCCTCAGGGGCCCCTCAAGACACCCCCCCATTTCTTTCCTGGCTCCTCGTCCAGT
>BHFT01013552.1:0-40730 GCA_004320025.1 Laticauda laticaudata
TGGCCAGAGGATGCCGAGAGGATACATCAGACGTGTAATGGATGACAACGGACGTAGAACATTTGTTGCCCGTATGTATCGCGGATGTAGTTCGTACGCGGTGGAAAGTTCATCCGCTCAAAAAGTTTTGTGCAGCTCAAAAATTTTTGAGCGGATGAAATATCAGTAGACGGATGTTTGATGGATAGAGCGTATGAAAGACGTATGCAGTGAGTAGACAATGGATGCATCGCGTTTTCCAACGGATGGCAAGCTTTTTTGTCCATTTTACATTCTCTTTGCATCCGCTGGTGCAGTGTGACATGGGCTTAAGGTGGTTTGTTGAAATTCTAACTGCACACATATCATTTTAATCAGATAAGGAGAGAGCTCCTCATAGTCACAAGAACACATTGCATAAGCTTTGTCACTAACTTGTAGCAATTTGTGAAAATAGTTTTGCCTCAAGTTATGTTGCTCTTACAAATGCTATCTATTTAAAATGCTTACCTTTCAAGAGAACCCAGATCAGAAAATGAAGGAGAGGGGAAAGACTGCCATTTATTATTATAGATTTATGATGGAAATATGTAAATTCAAGCTTGAATCAGATGAAACTAGAGTGGAAGCATCAATTCTCATTCAAATATCTTAATGTATTTCTCTTTCAACTTAATCTAGAATAAATACCGACTAAGCATGAAAGAAGTTATGCAGTATTTTTTAAATACAGTTGTGTTAAATGATTTTAATGTAGTCACATTCTTCTTCTATAATACAAGGTATTAACTGATTTCTCTTTTATTTTTAAAGCATAGTTACTGGTTCCGTTTTTTTTTAAAAACTGAGCTCTAAAAGTCTACTTATCCTCCAATACGTTTCTTGGGCTCTGCAGCTATGATACAAATATATACTGGTATATAAAGACTCCAGTTAACATTTGGTTCAAAGCTATGTGAAACTAAGCCAAAGTTCAACAGTTCTCCAAATGTTTATTCTTTCTCTTTAATAAAATTGTACTTTTCCACATTTCACAATTGAACAAGAAGAGATTTACTTGTAATTTTTCCGTGCCTTCATCTCCAGAAGTGTCAGGATTTCAACAGACAAAATTCCCAGATGTTACAGTTCATTGTCTGCCCTATATTTAATTTATGCCTTCTGCCTATTCCATAATAGTTACCATAACTAAATGGCCCATAACAATTTCAGCCCTTTATTATATTGCATCTTAAAATCCAAAGTATAATTTGATCTCATAATAAATCTTCTTGCATTTGTTAGAAGGGTAACAGCTTTCAAAATTCAGCAATAATTACATTAACCAATATCTGGATGTGTACTTAATTGTGGGAAGGATAATAGTGTAGATTATTTCTTGGCCTTTTGCCTAAAAGCAAATATGTATGGGACAGGGTTTGCCAACCTTTTGGACCTCAGGGACCACCAAACTCATAATTTTAAATCCCAGGGATTAGTAACAGGTTTTATGGGCATGGCCTAATTTATGGGTATGGCTTGGTGGTCACGTGACTGCCTGGGCATGGCTTGTATGTAAATATTATAAATATTTATATAAATATTGAATTTTTTATAAAAAAAGAGCAACTTTTACCCAAAATCAGGCAAAGCAGGAAGGCAGATTGAATTGCTCACAGAATCACAGAGTAATTCAGAGATCTATCTGCCATTGGCTAGCTCAGTCTGTCACATAAAATTTGCTTGCAAGCAAACTCACAAAATTAACTCACAACATACAATGTATGTAAATATTGATTTTTTTTATTAAAAAAGAGCAAGTTTTACCCAAAATCAGGTAAAGCAGGCAGGCAGATTTGAGTTGCTCACAGAATCATTCAGTGATCGATCTATCTGCGATCGGTTAGCTCAGTCTCTCAAATTTGCTTGCCGTGAGTCTGCACTGAATAATAGAATCTTCAGTCCTAAGGGAAGTTCGGCTGTGCTTAAAAGCAGAACCGAAGTTCTAAAGACTAGCTAGAAAGCAAGAAATCCAACCATTTCCTGCTTCCTAGCTAATCTAAATCTCCAGGCACAGCAGAACAGATGATGGTCGGAAAAAGGAAAAATAGCAATTTAGCAGGCAACTTTGCCGAGTAAGGAGTTAGTAGGCGGCGCAGCCTTGTGTTTCTGCGCAGCCTGGATAATTGCTTTGGGGGGTGCTCTGGGGGTAAGATTTCTCTGCGGCCCAACAAAATTCTCTTGCGGCCCACCGTTTGGCAACCGCTGGTATGGGACAAATGTACATGATACAATTTTAACAGATCATTCTGAAAAATCTGAATTGCAAAGTAACTATCATGAATAAATATACAGTATGGTCATAAATATTCATTTTAACCTCATTTAATAAATGTTTTCCATGCAAGAATACAAAGGAGTTGTATTCAAATGCTGGATTTTAAATTAGCTGCATTGTCATAAATCATGCTATGTCTTTTACTTCCGCTGATTTTGGTCACAGACATTGTATATGCAAATATACAATTTTCCCCTTGTTTCATAAGCTATTCCAACTGTAAAGCAGTCACAAGTATCCATATTTTATACATACATACATACATAGAATAAGAATGTGTACCAAAGATGAGTCTATGACCAACAGCGAGGGATGCTGGAAATGCAATTCAGTAGCATCTTGGGGGGGCACAGATTCCCATCCCTGTCCATTTATTGTTTATACTTACAATGTTTATATAGATAATCCTTGACTCATGACCACAATTGGAACTGGAATTTCAATCGTAAGTCAAGGTACTCATGTGACTGAACTCAATTTTTTTACTACTTTTACAGCCGTTGTTAAACAAATCACACAGTTGTAAGTTGAACTAATGCGATCATTAAGCAAATCCATTCCCCTCATGGGCATGTTTGGTTTTTTTTACCAGACACTTCCAAAAAACATCTCAAATGGTGGTCCTGTGACTGCAGAACACTGCAACTGATTACTAAATGCAAAACAGTTGCCAAGAGCCCAAAGTTGTGTGACTGTGGGGTGAACAGGCAGTGGTGCAATGGTTTATGATGTGTTTTATGGGCCATGAAGCCACCTTTCTGGGGCTGTTGTAACTTTAAATAGTCATTAAACAATTGGTCATAAGTCAAGGACTACTTATACTGATCCAAAGCAAAGTGGAAAAAGTATATTATTCTTGCAAAATTGTCTATTAGATATCCTTGGGTATATGAATCAATTCATTATGATGAGAGGTCCTTGATGCTCTCTGAGTTTGGTTGTTTTCTTGCAGATGTTTCATTACCCAAACTTGGTAACATCATCAGTGTGAATACACTGATAATGTTATCTGGTTAGAGTAATGAAATATCTGTAAGAAAGCAACTAAGCTCAGACAATAGCAAGGATTTTTCATTTCAACCCTATATTCTCTTTTATTTTGATGAGCTAGAAAAGCATTATTTGTCAATGTTATCAAAAAGGGGCTGCATAATTTCATGCATTTTTATGATAGAATAACATCTTCTTATATAAATTTTCTTTCTGGCAAAAGATTATCAAAACACGTTTTAAATCAAAGTTTCAATACTTCAGCTTGTTCTTAAGATTGCGATTCAGTCTCTGAATACACAGAATAGAAAAGTGCTGCTCTTGAACATATATGGAGTTCTCTTGCTATGAGAAAGCCTGGCTCTCTTTACACCTTAGAAAATGTAGACTTTTAGCAGATATCAGCACCTCAAGTATCCACTAGAAGACAGCTCAAAGGTATGCTAAGTAGCTGGCTCACAAAGGTAATCAGCTGGTTTTAACAGATCTCTAAATCAGAACATCTAGTATTCACACTGGTCTGATTCTGCTGGCTCCACTAGCAAAGCAATGGGACAAAGCTACATAATATCTCTGAGCTGCATATATATTGGAGGAAGCTGGATTGGAAGAAGAGGAGGGTGGTTTTAAAATTGCTGAAAGAAACATGAATAATCTAATGCTATGCTGATGACATGAATATGATAGCTGAAAATGCATACAATCCGCAAGCTCTCGTAATGAAAGTCAAAGAATACAATGAAAAATGGCACATTAAACACATAGAAGTCCAAACTAATAATACCAGGTACCACGACCAATCTTAGAACTGACATTGAAATGGTAGCTAGTTTCTGCCTTTCAGGTAGATTCTGCCTTTCTGCTTTTTGGTAGATAGTTTTATCAACAAAAAAAGAACCAGCAGTCAAGAAATAAGACACAGACTAATACCTGATGGGGTACCAATTCAGGACTTAGAAAAGATATACTGATTCTGTGATGTGTACAAAGATCAGAATTGTGCAGGCAATTATTTTCTTGCAGCACTATAGAAGCAAAAGCTGGACTCTAAAACAGAAGGGTGCAAAGTGTATTGATACTTTTGAATTTTGTGTTAAGGAAGATTCTTGAGAATACCATGGACAGCAAGAAAACAAACACATTAATCATAGAACAAAGAAGTAAACCCTAATTCTGGACATAATATGAAAAGAATCAGCTCCCTTGGAAAAAATATCTGTAATTCTGGGAAAGGTGAAAGGAAAAAAGCAGATAACCAACCACAACATGGCTTACAGATTAGTGATGATTGGGGCACTTTTGAGAGATCTGAATGGCCAAATCAGGTATACATAATCCTAGAAGAGATCTATGGGTGCATTTAGAGTCAACGCTGACTTGATGGCACAAAAACCAGTAAGCAAAAATCCCAAGGATACTGGCCAAAGCTGTATTTCAAACAAGCAAAGTCAGTTGATATAGAGAACAGCTAAGGAATTGTGAAACAGTTTAAGAAGATTTTTTGGGGGAAACACACCCTGATTAGTAATTAAATACTATTTTGTTCCTTACATCCCTGAGACATAGCGGACAAATGCAGTCGACCTGCACTTTGGAACTGAAAAAAAATTAATAACAAACAGCAAAGAAACATCAGGGGGAAAAACACACAACTGCTCTCCATAATAAGTTGAAACACTGACAGAAACATATAAAGATTGTCCAGCTCAGGGAAAATAGCCAGAACAGAAAGTGAGATGAACTATGTCCATAAGAAAATGTGTTCTCCTTGGCTGTCTCCAAAATATAATAGTTACCTTTACCAACCAAAGCTACTTTCCAAAACTATGAAGCTCACTATGTTCTATTATTGTGAAGAGTCTTGGATTTGGACTGGATTTGAGTTAATTTGGCTCTAGATGAGATGAATGGCCCCAAAATCAAATCTAACCAATCTAAATCTAAGCTGTATTTTGCATTTCCAAAACAGGGGGAATCACTATTGTTTGCTTTCTCAAGAGAACCCTGTTGCAAATTGAATAAACCTTAACAACCTGCTTGAGAACATTCATATTATTTTGACTTAATAAAGATATTTTTATGATGTAGCTATTGGAATGTTTCTTATTATTCATCAACATGATTTCTACTGGGTTCTTGGTGTCAAAGCGTTACCCTGAGAACAGCAGTACACCTCTCTCTAGAAAACACAAATATATGCTCATAAGCTTAAGAATGGAATTCAAGAATGAGTTTTAGATAAATTGCTTTCATTACAGATAGAGAGAAAGTTATCAGCACAGCAAAGATCAGCTATTATGGAATGTAAAAATCTAGCCATGTTTATGTATCAACACCAGATTCTCTCTCCATCTCTTTCTCCTGCACTTATATGTCATGGATTTTTTTTTGCCATCCATTTGTCAGCTTTGGATGTTGAGGGGACTTCCAGAGTATTTGGATAATAGTATTATATAGTCTTGGGAACTTTATTTCTAATCTTGGTAGCTCCACCCTTTTATTTGGTGTCTTTTATTGAAGCTTCTCTTTTCATAAGCAAGAGTCAACTTCTGTCAGCCCTTTGAGGTAGGCCAAGTCAAGAAGTCAGATATTACAAGGACTACTGGAACTCTATTGTTCCAGTATTGTTATTATATCTATTGTTATAGTATTGTTATACTATAATAGTATTGTTATACTATAATAACAGTATTGTTATTATATCTATTGTAAGATATAATAATAAAATCTTTGGAGCCTGTAAGCATTTCCCTATTAGCTTATAGTTATGGTGACCATATTTTCTTGGAAGAAAATGAACAAACTTAAAAAAGGAAAAACTCTGAAAAAGGCTGCTATGGATAAAAAAATTAATTGTTCATGTTTATAACTTTGTAGGGTTTTGTTTTGTTTTTGTTTTTGTAAATTCAAGAGCTTTGCCAAGATGCATATTCTAATAAAAATATTCAAAATCAAACAGAATATATTAAAGTTATTTTAAAAGGATAATATAATTTCCCTATTTTTACACGAATGTTCATTATGTGGCACCATTTGTACAGTAAAAGTTAAATCATCAAAATAAAGGTTAAATGTGAATTTTTGAAAAATAAATACATCTTTCTGGAATAAAACATAACATAACATAGGATATGAGGTTCATAACATAGGATATGTGGTTACTGAATCTACATTATACAGAAACTTGCAAGAAGTGGCTATTTTAAATGTTTTGTTCTCTTTTTCATGTTTCTGCTCGTCTTAGGACTGTAACACTTGCCCCCCACAGTCATTTATTGTCTCTTTTGTTTGTTAACAGTTCTTGCATTCCTTCAACAACATGACCTCTGCTTTTCTCTACAACACTGGATACAGCTGATCTTGCCTAAGAGGCTTCTCATGATTACATGTGTTAAAAATGGCTGATGTGAAATATAAGTAGTCCTCAATTTATGACCACAGTTGGATCTGGAATTTTGGCCAAAAATCAGGGTGGTTATTGCGTGGATTGCCATGTGACCCGATCTGATTATAGAACTGCTTTTGCAAAGGTCATAAAGTGAGTCACCACAATTATTAAGTGAACCACCTAATTGTTAAGTGAATCCAGCATATCCAATTGGTGTTTTTTGTTGTTTTCTGCTGAAAACTGGCAAAAAAACATTAAAAATTGAAGTAACATGACCAAGCTGCAGCCAGTCATGTGACTGTGGGAGGCCAGGGTGACATTTTACAATTGTCAGAAAAGCTTTACAGGCCATAAAACACCCTTTTCAAAGTTGAAGTAACTCCAAACAGTCATTTAGCAACTGGTCATTAAGCGAGGACTATCTGTGCCCTGAAATCGTAAGATAAAAGTAAATTGTTCATCAGTCCCACTACATCTAATCTGGATAAAGTTGCAATGAACACACTGGCTAAAGTTGACAATATGAAACCAGTTTTGCCTAAGTTTAACTCAAAGCTTTCATCTTATGTGTCAGCTAAACTTTAAACACTTTAAAAATGATTGAAATGCCCATTTTGAACTTGAAATAGGGAATTTTTCACTCAAAACAATTATTCTAAACTTGATGTAGGGCATTTCAATTTCAAAAACATTTAAATTCAAAACTTTTGCATATCTCTACAAATTCAGGTCTATCAATAAAACAATTTGTCCGCAATTGTTTTTTTTTTTTTTTTTAAAGATATAGTATGTTAAGAAAGTACAGAGAGACAAGATGACATGGAGAGACTCAGAAAACTGAAGTCCCAAGAATACAGAATGGGTTATCCTGTTGATAAACCAGCAGCTTGTTCCTGGCTCATAATTGTAAAGAAGATCTTCTGTATTATAGTACTCTAAGTCTTAAGAGAGCTTTCATGCCTCATATGTCATAAAGAATACTATCCTTGTAACTTAATTCAAAGAACTCCTTCGTAGGTTGTCTGGGACAGCTGAAAGCCTCTTTAGCACTAAGAATGATGCTGACAACACTTTCCACAGATACTACTAGTTTTTCCCACCTTTGCCATCGCCAAAGATTTAAAAAAAAGAGGTTCCATTTCTACAGTTGTCATAAGACAGCCATGATAAACTAATACAGTGTTATTTCACTTACCTGCCAAGGCTTTTTCATAGTTCTTTCCCATGGAGATGAAGTTCCGGAGGCTGGGATTAAATTGTTCCATGATTGTCTATAAGAAAACAAAAGACATTAGCAATTTAATATGGGAGCCATTTGTGTTTTTCTACTCCTTCTCTACATTGTGTATAAATACACAAGATTCAATCCATAATCCCATGAATTCTTAGAAAGGGAACCCATCCATATCCACATACACAGGCAATACAAACTGAAGTCACTGTTCAGCAGAGGGCTGGACTAGAAGACCTCTTGGAAGGTCACTTCCAGCTCTACTCTGATTGATTGATCGATATTTTTTAAGATAATAATGTATTCTGACAATTTATCATATGATTTAACTATATAGTTATATACAATATGAATTCCATGCCCTACAACTTTCTTGTGTGACTATTCAGTTTGCCAGGAATGAAAAATATGAAACCGAAGAATAATTAGCTATGAGATATATACAATGAAATATGTAAACATAACACAGCTAAATAAGTCAATTGATCTGGTTGGAAGCCATCTTACATATATTTTTACAAAGGTACTTTTCTCAAATTTTACAACACTAATATAAACATATTATTCAACCCCCAGTTAAACATAGGGGCTTAATAGGCTATTTACTGTATTTATCTGTCTTATACAGCCACCAGTTTGGACATAGGCAGTTTATACTAAAAAACCAATAAAAGTACAATCAGAGTGTGAAACGTGTAAACATTAAGCGGGGAAGTACATAAATACAGTTTCAACCATCTCTCATCATTCCATGGGGATCACAAGACACCTTGTTCCCTAGTTCCTTGAAAAGACAAGCTTTTGATGTCTTTCTAAAGCAGTGTTCTTAGGAAATGAAGCAATAACAGAGAAGCCCTTACTGCATACTCTTTTAGCACTAGCAATCCTCACAAGACTAGCAATCCCACAAATGAACCTCACTCTGATATCCTTCTGGAAAATTATAAAATCTGGGTTTTCTGTAGGGTTTTTCAGGATGGAGACCAGTATTAATTGCTAACCAAGTGCTCCATTACCAAAGTAACAACCCAACCTCCCACATGAGGAGCTGTCTAAAGGCCCGGTCCCACTGCACTTACGGATGCAAAGAGGCTGTAAAACATTAAAAAAAGCTTGCCATCCGTTGGAAAACGCTATGCATCCGTTGTGTACTCATTGCATACGTGTTTCATATGCCTCAATCCATCGAAGCACTTCCATCCACTGAGATTCCATCCACGCAAGAGAGTTTTTGAGCTCACAAAACTTTGTGAAGGATAACTTTCTGACAACGTACGATGTACATCCGCACGACATATACGGGAAACAACACGATTCTAGTCCGTTATCATTCCGTTTAAAACGTCACGTATATCTCTGCATCCTCTGGCATCCCTCAACTCACAATCGCTGCAGTGAAAATGGAAAGAGGGAGGGAAACAAAACGTGTACACGGACGTCTACACAGCAGTTAGTAGCAGCGGAATAGAAAGGATGTAAGCGTATGCATCTCGTATATAAAGGATTAAAATGGACAAAACGTTGTATTGGAGATGCATCTCGTATATTTAGGATGTCTGGGCACGTTCTGAGTATGTAAAGGAACCGGTAAGCCGGACAACCAATAATTTTCTATAAATAGGGAGAAAATTCTGGATCTCAGTTTGAGTCCATGCAGCCTCTTCACCCTTGGTCTTGGTTCTTTCAACACAATTCATTTGCTCACCAATGGATGATGAAACATCCATTATGATTAGCTGCGCTCATTCACCACCAGAACCAAAAACCTGTTCGAGAGCTGGGATTCCACTGTTTCATTTATAGCAGAAGGAGAGAAGGAGCATGTCGAAGAGCTGTTAGGGTCCGGAGGAATGGATCTGAGAAGAATGGGATTTGGGACTGGCATGAATCGTTGACGGTGGAGCTGAGGAATGAAGACCCTCGTGCATTCCATACTTTTCATGAGGATGCTACAAACCATGTTTGAACGAAAATTGTAGAGCTCTAGTCCCAGTTGACGCAGCCGACACCAACTTCCGTCTCAACCTGGACCACTGGACTGAATGGCACTGACGTGTGGCAGACCTGGCCTCTGGACACCACAAACGAGAAACATGCAGATGCGTGGAGGTGCCGACACAACACCATCAGCAAAGTGGTCGAGAGAGTGTGTGCAGGGCCATCATCGAAGAATACGTGAGGGCTCCTCAAGTGCCCCAAGCCACTGAAACAAGGCTGGAGAAACTTGCAGAAGAGTGGTACAAGAGTGGAAGCTTTCCCCACACCGTGGAGCCATAGGGTGGGAAGACGTGGCTGGCCAAAGCTCGGCCCACTCGAGGGTCCACCTTATTTCAACTACAAGGGCTACTTTCAGATTTATCCTCTTTGCCATGTGTGATGCTGACTCAAAAAGTTCACGTACATCGATGCTGCAGGGCAATGGGGTCAGCTTCAGATAGCCAGGTATAGCAATGCAAGTTGACGCTCAAGATGGGCTGGAACCGCAACCTTCATCAATGGTGTTTCCAGGTCCGAGACCACCCTACCACAATGCACCACAAATGTGCCATACTTCAGTCAGTGGTGAATGAAGCCTTGCTCCGCTCAGAACCTAGCCTCATGAAGCCGTACACTTCAAGATACCTCCACCTGTGAACGAGAGGATCTTCAACTATACAGCTGTCCAGGGCAAGAACGGGGGGAGAACGCCTTTGGCGTGGTCTGGGCCAACAGGTTCCAAGATTACTTCTCACCACCATGCAGCATCACCCAGGGACTGTGAGGAAGCCATCGTGAGCTTGCTGCATCCTGCCACATCTCATGCGCACCCCACTACTCCAGTAGTTTCAGAACAGACTTGTGACCATCAGACAGGGGAATGGGGACATCGGAGCCTGGTGAAAAGAGGCAAGGATGTAAACCTGATAGAGCACTGGTGGAGTATCGAAGCAGGCCCAACAGAGTTTCATGTGAAGGGAAGAAGCAACGCAACCAACTGAGACACTGGTGAGCAACTCCCCAGTGAGCAAGTGGAGTGGCAAGACAGGATGATGAGATTAAGTGATGCTTTCTTGAGACTGGTTGCAGAAACAACTGATGAAGATGTGCCATGTATGTTGAGTAGTCCTACAATGATAGAGCATTAATTGAAGTAACCTTGTTTATTTTAAAATGTGTTGATCGATGAATTAAATTGTTATTGATAAAAAGGTCCATTGTTGTGGCAGCTGGAGATGGTGGAACATCAGACCTATGCTTGCACTGGAGTTTATATCTATCCACAACTTCCTTTCTATCCCACAAGCATGCAAAGGCTTAACCATGTTTTTCAAAGTTGTTAACCACATTTTATTAAGTAAAAAAAATGAACCAAGTGTCTTAAGCAAGAACTTTATAACTTTCTTAGGTAACTTTATGACTTATCTAAAAAAAGCCAAAATGAACCAATGAAAGTGGTCTAGCAAAGATAAATGACAAGTTAGCCAACTCCGCAGTTCTCTGGCACTTATCTCAGTGCCACTCTGAGTCATGTCCTATGACCGCTACTCAGCGTTACCGTTCTCGAGACACGCGAGACTCGAGGCGGCTCCACGTGGACTATGATGCATGCGTCGATGTCAGAACACAGTGGTGCGAACGCCCGAGACCTCACAGGAGGTCCGTCCGCTTCAAAGCTATGACCAATGGATCATGAGTCCGTGAGGTGTGATCGGTGGCCGCGATTATAGAGCATAGATGTATGCTTCAGAAGCATGGCACACCACACGAAGGCCCTCATAACCTTAGAGTGCAGGCAATACCGATGACGATTGTCTGTTGGGCTTGAGCTGTGGGGTGAGAAAGGGTTTGGAGGAGTGTATGGGGCGTCTGAGTCTGCAGCTGGGTGGAGGACTGGCGGTCTGTGGCATCCAATGAACCTGGCCTGGACTGGAGTTCTGCTTCTCGTTTGGAAGTCCTGTCGTCATGCTGGTAGGTGAGGGCTTGAAAGCCGTGAAGGGCCTATGAACAATCACCTGGGGTGGAGGTAGCAGACCTGGACTAGGTAAGGAGCAGGCTTCAGCTGGGGTTGTGGGTTGAGGGTTGTGCAGAAGTGCTGTGATCTTCTCCTTCATTCACCTGGGTATGGGCCTCAACGGCAGGTCCCTCAGGTCTGGCTTCACGTAGGTGAGAAGTTGCTTTCGGTTCCAAGGAGTATGCCTGTGGAGCACTGAGAGAGAAGTTCTGTGCTGGCTTCATTGTGTCCCTGATCTCCAACAGCCACTGTGGTCCTGGCCGCTCCAGTCTGCCTCTCTGCCTGCACCCTCTGGTGTGCAGGTGGGAGGGGTTGGCTCTTGGTGGCTGCTGCTTCTTCCTCCATTTGTTGGAACAGCAGGGAGTCAGTCCTCCACGGGAATCCTCCAAGGTTTGCCGTGCATGGGGAGTGCAGCTGTCTGGGGATCCTCTGCCATGGGGCCTCTCTGGAAGACACCTGCCTGGACAGGCGCAGCTGGCTCCTGGCTGGAAAGAGACTGCTGTCATGTAGAGGCTGTCGTGAGGAGAAGGAGTCTCAGAGGAGCTGCTCCTCGGCTGGCGTGATCTCACGCCTCCAGGAAACTGCACTTGGCCATGACGTACATCTCCCGGTCAGTGAGCTTGACAGCGGCTGCTGGATTTCTTGAGGTGTAGCTTGCCATACCAGGTGTGCATGCTATCCACCATCCAAGGAGTACTTGCTGCAGTGTACCTCCCAGGCTTCTCCTCTTGTCTCTCCAAGCTGCCTGCTTCTTCTTGGTGTTGCGATAGAGTCTGCGCCCTTTCTCCACAGGAACTCAGTGTCTCCCTCAGCCTTCCAGCACCTCATCTCATGCCTCCTCGGAAACGGTGTATCTTCCTTCTCTCCTTCTGCTTCCTTGCCTCTCCTGCCTCTGGCAGGGCTTCAGGGGCTTGAGCAGCAGGGCCTTCAGCAACAGGGCTTTGAGGGCCTTGGGCTGGTCCTACCCACAGTAGCAGCAGCAGTTCAGAGTCAGCGCCAAGGGGTGGGATGCTGGTTCTGGCCTTCTTGCCAGGGCTTGAAAGAGTAGGCATGGCCTTCCTCTTCTTGCCTGACTGACGAACCATGGTGTTCCTGCTAGATGTATGTGGTTTTGTCCCTGTATGCTGACTGCATGCTGCAATCCTTTTATATCCACGGAGCTGATGCAATTCATTCTCTGCCTATGCGCGTGAACTCTTTGCATCCAATATACATCCGCATGACATCTTTTTGTTTCTATCGGCATCCGTGATCGCATCCGTTCATCCACTGATGCAGTCCGCCCCTGTCTGCTATGCATCTGTTTTCAAAAATTCTCCCCCGGAACCCTTCGGACTGTGTCATCCATTCCATCGCTTTGATCGCTAGTCCTTTCCGTGATGACACATCGTTTAAACCCTGCTACATTACTACCCATGCCTGCTTCTTTTGTTCTTTTCCCATTCGTTTAATGCAATCTTTTGCTAATTTTTTGGACCGCGTGCAATGACAACGGATGGAGCCACCCCTGAAATTTTGCTCATCCGCTGTGTCCTTTATGCATACATTTTGCGTCCATCGGCCAGTGGGACTGGGCCTTAACATTATTCAGACAATTACAAACAAAATGAGCAGCACAAAAAGGAAACCGATTCTCTTTCCAACCCCTTCCAACAAAATGGATGGATACCCATTAGGCGTGGACTTCAAAAAGTTTAGCAAAGGGTTCTCTGCCCGGTTGCTGGGTAAGTGTGGTCATGGTGGCCGTGGCCTAGTCAGCCTCCTGCACCACAGTGTGTGGGGCTGTTTTTCCCTCCCTGGGCTCTGGATGCTTTCGCCAAGCCTCCAGGAGGGCGAAAACAACCTCCCTGGTCTCCGGAAGCTCTCTGGAAACTGGAAACAGGCCCATTTTTGGCCTTCCTGAACTCCTTTTTCATCCTCCCTAAGCCTCTGCACATACCCTGCACTTACCTGCATCCAAAAACCTGTCCCCACATCCATGTGGGGACTCCTGGAAAGGACAGGACTGGGTGGGCAGGGCCAGCCAGGAGTGGAATTTGGGGGTTCTCTGAACTGCACAGAATCTTAGCTCGGGGCTCTCCAAACCCCTCCAAACCCCCAGCAGACCACACGATACTCATGTGATATTATCAAAAAGTGTCAAACCACTCAATTTACCACAGCGTAACTAACACAAGCTATGAAAAGGGCAATACTGCCATACATTATAAACATATCAGAAACAACCAACAGACCATTACAAGCACATCGCATCACTGTTGCAACATAGGCCAACTAAAGCCCTCCAAAATACCTTAAATAAATCAGAAGAAGAAGAAAAGAATAAACCAAGAGAGAAAAGCAGGAGTCATCTACAACATATAATGTAATGACTATGATAGCCACTATGTAGGCTAGGCAGGCAGAAAACTAGCAGACCTCATCCATGAACACCAACTAACAATCAAAAGACACAATGAAAACTCTTAAAATCTTTGATGTTTCTGGATATGTGTTTCTTGAAGGCATATAATGTCCTAAGTTCAATTTTTGTAGCTTAGTTATCATTTGTAAATATGTAAATATATGTAAATATACTATAGAGAAGATTGATATGTAAGGATAAAAGATATTGATTTATAGCAAGAGTAAGATGAAGCGTAAGAGTAAGATGTAATGGTAAAGGAATAAATAAATACATTTACTGAAAAATGTAAGGAGATACAAAAGATGTCTTGATGTTGATAACAATGTATAAAGTTTTATTTTATGTTTTTTAAAATTTGAAAACTTAATAAAATTTATTTTTTTAAAAAGAAAACTCTTAAAATCAGAAGACACGGACAGACTCAATCGCCATGGGAGAGTGTCAAGCTAAATGCCAAAAATTCTAGGGAATTTCTGGTTGCTTGGCATTCAGACAAATCAACCATCAATAGAGCTGTAGAGACAAACCACATTTATATACCATTCCAGAGAGACAATAAAAAGAGCTAAAAAGGAAACAATGGTGAACTATTTAATTCCCTCTGTTGCTATAAAATAACAGTTAGCTAGTTTACAAGAATTAAAGATCTTTTTTTAAAGAAGGTTATTTTACTGAGAAGTAACCTCTAGTTTATTGCAGCTATAAACAACCTGAATGAGGGCAATTGGCTCAAATAAATAGGTTCTAGCAAATGTTTGCAAGGAAAATCAGAAACATTTCAAACAACAAAAAATGAACTCCTCCTTTATTTGAAAGCTTTCCCAATTGCTTTGCAAGGAGGAACTCCTGCTAAAAGAGCAAGTGGCAGTTGTGGCTAGGAGATTTTTTGCAACTTTGTGTTGAGCACCAGTTGTGTCTCTTTCTGGACTGGGAGTCCCTGCACTCAGTCACTCAAGTCCTGGTCATCTCACATGAGGCTACCTTTGAAGAGTATTTCAAAGCAACAGCTGATGCAGAATGCAGCCACGAGGACAGTTCTTGTGGCCCTTCGGGTGGTTGATGTTACACTGCTATTCCACGAGCTGCACTGGTTGCCAGTTTGCTTCCAGGTCAAATTCAAAGTGACTGCTATCATCTTTAAAGCTCTTCATGGCACAGGTTCAGACTGAGGAACTGTTTCTCAGTGAGATTTGCTTGCCGCACCTACTCCAGCAGAAAGGAGCATGCTGCAGACCCTGTCAGTCAAGGAATTCTGGCTGGTGAGGTCCAGAAGAGTCTTCACTGCCATGGCTCTTTGGAACATCATGCCTCCCAAGGTTAGATCCATGCCCACACTGAAAGGGGCTGAAGATCTGGCTCTGCAAAATGAGGAACCAATGAGAGAATACCTTATCCCAGAGGTTGTTAATGGACTAAAATATGATCCCCCCTCCCCCCTGATGTGCATCTTGCTCCTTTCCTCCCCATCTTTGTCAATTATTTTAATGTTGTTATTTATAGTTTTATTTTTTATTAGGTTATAATATTGTAAGCTGCCTAGAGCCACCTTGAGGGAAGATGGGAAGCAAATAAATCAAATCAACTCAAATAAATAAGGGGCAGAGAGCCAAGAGTTGAAAAAAAGAAGACAGTGGCAATCTCTTCACACACCCTGTCCACATCACTGAAACCTCAAAGAATCCAGAATAACCAGACAACTATTACTAAAATTAAACATTTGCTGACAGGAGAATTACCAACTCCCATCAGGATGGATTTCTGTTGGTATAATCTGCTACCTGAGCCATCCCTTCATTGCAGCTTTTCTCATTTGAGTCATCTGATAGGAAGTTCCAAATGAAGAATCACTGGGTGTCAGCAACCTGGATGTTAAGGTCCAATTTCCTATGGCTCACATTTTTTCTTGTCAGTGGGGCAGCAATGGCTAAAGCCCATGTCACACTGCACCAACGGATGGAAAGAGGATGTAAAATGGAGAGAAACACTTGCCATCCATTGTGTTAACGCGATGCATCCGTTCTGTACTCAGCCCTCCGTTTTTCATCTCTCTATTCCATCCAAGCATCTGTCTAATGAAAGCAATTTCATCTGCTCAAAAAGTTTTTGAGCTGCTCAAAACTTTTGAGCGAAAAATGTATCCAACTCGTTCCGTTCTGATCCGCTAGCATACAGGAACAATTCCGTTCTGCTCCGTTTGTCATCCATTAACGCATCCGTTATATCCGCTAGGCATCCCACTGCACATCGGCAACTCAACATCCGCTCCAGCAGTTAAACGATCAGGAGGAAGTTGAACGGACACGATGACGCGCACTATTAGTATCACGACGGAAAAAGATTGAAAGTAGATGCAGCTCGCGAACAAAGTCATAAAAATGAAAAAAGACGTTCGCAGAGGGACCTATCCGCTTCATCGCTTCCATCCTCTAGGCTCCGTTCCGCATCTGCTTTCCATCTCGCCCTGCGTCCTCCCCCCATGCCGGTCCTTCCGTTATCTGCTCTGGTTATCCAAATTTGCCTTTTGAGAAGCGATAACAATGGATGGAACATTTTTCTCGTCCACTGTGTCCTTTTTACAAACGTTTTGCATCCGTTGGCCAGTGTGACAGGGTCTTAAGAAACTTAGAAATTTTGACTGGTTTATAAAAGTTGCTATTTTTATCCCACCCAAAATCCGTACTTTGATTGTAAGCCAGCCTGGATAAATCTAGGCTCATATTATTCTGGATCTAAATTTTTAGTTGCCATATACATCTATAACAGGAGTGTCAAACTTGATTTCATTGAGGGATGCATCAGGGTGGTGTTTGATTTGGGGGGGGGGGGTTAGGAGGCGCGGCCAGAATGGATCTGACCAACTTGATGGCACTCCTGTCGGGGGCACCTGTGGTGGCCTGAGAGCTCTGCCAGCAAAAAAGGGCTCCTGAGTTTTGCAACAGCCTCCTACATCCCTCTGCCAGCAAAAATGGAAATCTGGAGGGCCACACACACGCTCGGGAGGATGGCACATGGCCCTTCCAAGCTCCATTGTCGCTAGCAGAGGCAACGTGGGCCAGTCATTCACTGTTTCCCAGGTGGCCCTGCAGGCCAGATCTAAGCACCCCATGAGCCAGATTTGGCCTGCAGACCTTGGGTTTGACACCCCTGATCTATAACATTGCACCTCTACACACAACCCCAGTATGGATTGTTCATTATCACTCTTGTAATCAAAAAATAGAAGATCAAAGCTTTTTATATAAATACTGTGGCAGCTGACAAACAGTATATGATTGTGTATATAGACAGAAAATGGCAGAGAATCAAGTCTAAACTTATCTAGGCTCTGCTGAAACCAAATTTAAAATATTTTGAGTGATTAACAGGTTTTCTTGTTTAAAAAAGTCTTACACGCATGGGAAAATAGGAGGAGGGAGGTCTATTGGATATGTTCACTGCCTTGAGTTATTTGTAAAATTAATAAAGATGGGATACAAATAATTAACTGAATAAAAAATATGTGCCCACACATACAGGAAGAGGAGGATAGCCAGGCGCAGAATAAGGAAGGGCTCACTTACCTCCAGTTAGTGAACTATGTTCTTAAACCCTTTTTCTTCATAATCACTGAAAAGAAAGGCTCTTTGTTCACTGTGTGAAACAAGCTGTGAGCAAGTCCTCCTGCCTACTGTAGCTCCACAGCCCCCAAAGTCATTCAATCACTTTGTCATTATGGCACCTTACAAATGAGACAAGGAATTTGCTAACTGAGCTTGGTAGGAATCACAACTACTTCTGTTTCTTTCAGACCCAGAAGCTAATCCCTGAATGTCACCATGCAGTATGGCAAACCAGAGTCAGATAATAAGAGGGTTGAGGGAAAGAGGCTGGTAACAGAACAAGAAGTTCAGCACAGAATCCATGGTATATTTTAAAAAAACTGATCATCATCATTAAAAGCCTGTCACAGCTCTAGTAGTGAGGTCTTTAGCGTAGCACCCATGGGTGCCATAAAAGCAGCAGCGGTGGCCAACATGAAGCAAAGTCCCTTCAGACCTTCCAAAATGAATTTTAAAGGCTATTTGCATTTGGCTTAAAGCCCTCTTTCTCAATTATATGAGAACAAGCATCCATAGGAAAGAATGATTTCTTTTGTCTAGCCATATTCTTTCCTCTTCTCATATATCCCAGCCTGGTTTTTTTTCCTCCTCTCCTCACAGCTTTCAACATGTTCCTTCACCTCACTCAGCTTCCTTCCTTGCTTGTCCTTCCCACATTTAGAAGGACATCAAACCCTTCCTGGGTAAAAGCTCCAATCCTGAAGAAGAAAGCATCAGTTTAGGAAAATCTCAGAAAACGAGGGAGGAGAGCATTTCTTTCTGTGGGAATTAGAGACTTTTTCCTTTTTCTGTTAGGGCAGACAGAGACTAGCAGAGAAGTTCTACACAGATATGTTTAGAATTAAATTTCCATTATTTTAATAGACAGCTTCCTGCCTTATTTCTGTCTTGCATTTATAGGGCCACCCATCTCATCTAAGTGGCACAAGAGAATGCGAAACTAGGGCCTTTTCCCATGCGCCTCTAACCACGGCACAACATGTCTTGGCAACATCTTGATGAAATGTGTAGAGGAAAAGTGATTCTCTGGCAAATGGATGAAATCCTAGGCTCATCAGCTTTCATTCCACAAAATTAGTTTAGTTTATAATTCAGTTTTAGCTTCGCTTTTAGTTTAGTCTTTTTAGTTTGATTGAATTGGCTTGAAATAGAAAGCTTGGCATATGGAGTTCAACCTAATTTATGCCTTTTAATTAGGCAAACTATTTTTCTTTGATAGCTAGGTAGTCATTTTATGATTGGTTCCTAATTTCTCTCATTTGCAAATGTATATACAAGCCCAGAAATGCTGTTGATACTTAACAAAGCCCACCTCAACTTTATTTATTTTCTACTCTTTTCCTTACAACAAATGTGGAGAAATAAAGTCTGTTTTCATTTTTTTTAAACTTTCAAGTTTATTCTCCCTCAGTGCCAAAGCAACTTCAAAAACATACTCAATTCTGACCTAAATTCATTTTAATACCTTTCTAAAGGTTCAAAGGGCTTGCTAATTTATTGGCCATTTAGCTAGCTCTTTGTGAACTTTTCCCCCTTTCTCTTCCCCACAGAGGATTAAGGAACCACCATCCAGATTGTTAAAGGAGGGTGAATACATGAATTAATTCAGTAGGAAAATAAATGTTACAAGAATTTCTGCCACTTGATGGGGAAAAAATGATATTTCAAAGCTGGAACTAGGACTGTAACAATTCTGAATACATTTACTAGAGATTTTTTCCCAATTAGACATATTTTTGCTGATAATATTATTTAGGACCTGAATCAAAACTCAGGTTGATCTATCCTGGTAGCTGTAACAAAAACAAATATACAAGAATATATTCAAGAATTTATTTAAAGTGCTATTATTTATTTTAAATGATTGTGTATCAAATAGCCACCCATTCATAAATTATGAACCCATAATTCATAAATAAGGAGTACAAGAAAAATCAACATTGTGATCCCTATAAAAAAATTTATATTTTAGAAAATATTATTTCCAGATGCAAACTAATAAAACCTTACCAACACAAAGAACCATATAGAAGCAAGTAGCTTAAATACTCTCAATTATAAAAGTTAAAATTTAAAAAATAATACAAATATTTACCAGTAGGTAAATATCAAATCTACCATTAAATTTCACTGACTCAAAAGCATTGCGAAGAGACTATTATAAAGCTCTTAAAGATGTTTCTGGTATCACCAAGGAAACATACTACGGTAATAAGGGGAACAACATTGTAATTGCTTCTGTTCTCAATGCCAAATAACAATTAACAGCGGCCTTCTTAACCCATTCTTTCCAAATATGTTGGATCCTCATGTTAATTGGGAATTTGGGGAGTTCAGTCCAGTCCAATTTCAGGACACAGGTTGAGGAAGACTTCAAGCTGTGCTTGTAGGAGATGAGGAGGCTGAGTCTGGGAAAGGGGTCAAATGTATCATCAGTCTTGAGTCACTAGATAACCACAAAAGATCTAAGTCTAACCCACCTTGAATTCCACTGACTCTTATTTACTGCCAATTTGCTTTGATTGTTAATAGTTCAGATTCTTGTACAGAGAATTAGCATACCATAAATCTATATTTATTTGAAATCTTCTGATTTCCCTGGCACTTCACATTATCTATATGAAAAGAGACTTCAGTATGTCTGTCTGTCTGTCTGTCTTGTCTGTCTGTCTGTCTGTCTCTCTCTCTCTCTCTCTCTCTCTCTCTCTCTCTCTCTCTCTCTCTCTCTCTCTCCACACATACACAAATGTGAACTCCAATCTAATGCTCTAATGGAAAAAGTGTCTTATCACTGAAAAAAGCCTTATCACTTATCTAAAACTAGTTGGGTTGCATATCCAACTGATGCAGTGAGACTGTCCAAGCTAACTTACCGTTCATTTCTCACACTATTGTAGGCAATAATTTTGGCTATCACACTCCCTTTGGGGAGGCACAGTGTTGTGGATTGGAGAGAGAATAGAAAATCAAAACAAGATTATTTTGCCAAATAAACTGATTAAACATCTGCTACCTCAATTGAAGCCAGCCAAGCAGCTAAAAATCTCATTGGCTACCTGAATCATTTTATCCCTTATTTCTGGATTCTATTCTTTCAAGTCCATGACCAATGTAACTCCTTCCTAATGTTGTGTAGCAATCTTTATTTCAACCAATTATTCATTTCAGAATAAACAACATTCTTTTCACAGTGATAGTTCCAAGCTTAGTAGAGTATATTGTGGATGAAGGTAATGCTATTAGAATTTGGGGGAGGGAAACTGATTAACCTTTGTAAACCTTAAGCTTAGTTCTGAACTATGGTTTTATTCCACCAGGCTTCTGAACATGCTAAGTGAACAGAGATATTTACACAAACAAATAGGATAACCTTAATCTTCTATTGACAATGAAATATTGAATAATTGCATTTGTGGGATTCTTCAAGGAAGCAAACAAACATTTCCCCCAATTTGAACAGTTATCCAGTAACAGTGGCTTACTTAGTTATTTCACACAATTTACATGATGCTCCAATCACAGGTTCAGGGCAGTTCACAACTATAAACATATAACAATGAGATGGGTGGCATAGAATTTATTACATTATTATTATTATTATTATTATTATTATTATTATTATTATTATTATTATTATTATTATTATTACAGTATACATAGCAATCACTGGGTTTTGTATCACAAATCATGAGTCAAACACTTCCCAAGTGTTTAGGACTGTGTGATATATCGGCAGATGTGGTGGGGGGCTTAACTGCTCCAATGAAGCTGAGAGCTGTACTGGTGGTAGTGCAAAACTACCCAGGTTAACAAGGACCATGTCGGTTTGGGGAACCTGGGCATCCATTGACAAGTGGGCTACAGGCCACAGGTCCCATAGCTGAGCAACCAGGGTATGGGCCTGCAGGGCTACTGGAAGCTGAATAACCTCAGAAGCAGTAGAAATACAGCATGTCAGAGAACTGCACTGTAATGAAATGCGACTACAAAGCAGAACCCAGAAAAATGAGGCTACCAAAAAAGGATGTACAAATTATTGTTGTTGTTGTTGATGATGATGATGATGATTTAATCTTCAATTTGATTCACAGTCTGGGACTGGTAAAAACTTAACAGTTCAAGTCCTAACCCAGAACCTAACTCCTGCTAAGGTAATAGCTGAGTATATAGACAATTCCAAATAAGGTGGCTTTTTGAAAAGTTGTTGTTGTTATAACTATTATTGTTGTTGTTATCATCATCATCTTAATTACAACAGTCACTAAAAAAACCTCAACAATTAAATAGAAAATATGAAACTACATCCTTGGCTTACAATCATTCATTTAGTGACTGTTTAAAGTTACAACATCATTGAAAAAGGTGATTTATGACCAGTCCTCACACTTAAGGCTATCACAGTTCTGATGCAATCAAAATTTAGATACTTGGCAACTAGCATGTATTTAGAAAGGCGGCAGCATCCTGGGGTCACATGATCACTATTTGCAGCCTTCCCAGGGGGTATCTAACAAACAAAATAAATGGGGAAAGCCTGATTTGCCTAATGACTACACAATTCATTTAACAACCACAGTAATTCAGTAATTCACTTAACCGCTGTAGCAAAAAGTTGTAAAATAGGGTATGATTCACTTAATGACTACCTCACTTAATTATGGAAGTTTCAGTCCCAATTGTGATCATAAGTTGAAGACTATATGTAAATACAAATGGTGTTCTGGGACAGTCCCCAATAGAGGTCATAACATTAATCCACTAATGCTAGATGATAAGACCATGAGTGATTGTCACTTTGGTATCCTGCTCTAAATATGGTCACTCTGGCACACTAGCTTAACACAGCCAAAAGTTGTAAAGCAGGAGCTATTTGGCCCCCTTCCATATACCAGGCTAGGACTTCTAACATATCTCTTGCTTGGATTAGGGAGAGGATGAACAACTGCATTTTAATGATAACTCAACATGATATTATCCCAGTAGCTTCATATAGATGCTACACAAAATGAGAGACCAAATCAAGCTTTAGGATATCCCATGCAGGAATAACTAAGGATTTTAGCACTTATTCCCCATTACCACTTACTGGACTCATGGACTCGGGAAGGTATGAGATCACTGTAGCACAGTGGCTCCAATGACCAACACATACATGCTCAAGCAGATACCCTGGCTGATTTTATCAAATGCCACAAAAGGCCTAGCAGGAGCATTCCCAGTGTCATTTAGCATCCTCACTAGGTGACTATTCCAGAGACCAACTGGTTGAATGACAGGACTGTCAGGGTATATCCTCAAGATATAGAAACCAAATGGTGACTATAAAGTGGCCACGATTCCTAAAGAATAATAGATACATTTCTTATTAGGTGGTTACATTTTATAAACCTGGGTAACTGACGGATAATGTGAATAATGGAAGAATAATATTGGCTGAGGAATGAGGCAAGATTGGAGAGTCTGAGAGGTGAAAAGGGGAAAAAAAAACTAAATGAAGCAAAAGAATAGACTTGAAAGTTCTTACTGGAGGGGAGGAAGGAATTTTCAACTCTGAAATCAAAATAGAAAGCATTGTTGGAGATAAGATAAAAAGGATCAAGGTAAAGGGTAATAGAAAANTTTCAACTCTGAAATCAAAATAGAAAGCATTGTTGGAGATAAGATAGAAAGGATCAAGGTAAAGGGTAATAGAAAAAACTGTTAGCATATCAGCAAAACTGTTAGCTTGCAATACTGCTGGCCCTGATGATGTTACCTAGTCTGGTAATGAAACGCCTACAAGAAAGCAACCAAGGTCAATGATCACCAAGGACTCCACTGTTAGCATACTGCCACGTCTCTATCCATACTTGTTTATGCTTTTACGAGTTCCTGGGTGGATATTAGAGAATTTATTTGCTACATAACTTTGGAAAGGAATATCAACTTAATACAGTACAAAATGATAGTTCAAGTTGTAATATGGATCTTCAGTACAGCTGAATTAAAGTAAATATTCATTTGAAGATTCGTCTCTACAAATTGTACTGTATAAGACAGTATATCAATCTTAAATACTGTTTCATATTTTTAATCAATAGACCTATTTCCCCAATGTGGATTTATACCAATTTGTCAAACAGAAAGTTTCAGCATCAAGAAAAGCAACAAACCCTCTAGATATGTGAAGGTGCAATTTCCATCATGTCCCAGTCAGGAAAGACGTGATGGAAGCTATCAACTCCAAAACTGAAGGAAATTGAGGAAGGCTGGTTTAGAGTCTTGAAAAATGCAGGCCTCTATAACAGTCTCTCTGCTTATATGAATGCAGCACAGATTATTAAGAGGAAACAGCATCTACTGATTAATAAAAGCAAAAAATACTTTCAATTGAATTTTGTTCCATCAAATCACCCACATTTTTTTCCATTGGCATAACTTTCTATATACTAGAAAGAACTTGGAAAAAAAGGAAAAACATAAAACCCTCTTCATTAGAGGTTGAAAGGAGTTTTGGTTTTGTTCCATTGCTCTTGGTATTACTACTCAACACTTTGGGATTGTTACTCCTTTAATCTGGCTGCCAAAAATATTGAAAGTAATGCAAAACACAAGCACTCTAAGAAGGGGAGAAATGGTGCTACACTGAAAAAATATGAAAATCAGTACAACAGTAAGTGAAGGGTGAAGAAAATAAAGGTTTTATTCTACTTCAAAGAAATACATTGTTAATTAATGGACATCCACTTAGGAAAAGTTAAGCAAAAAGAATGTTAAGGGCAACTCCTCTTGACTTTACATGACTAATTTTCAAAAATACAACTCCAATCTGCAGACCTTTCAAAGTATTATTTTATTAAGACATGGAAGAGATAATTAACAAATGTGTCATTTAAATCATCCTATAATTAGAATTAACTAATAAGTGCATATAAAAGTATACACACACACACACACAAGCAACCTTGTGCTTAGCAGGAAGGAGGAGCTCTCTTTCAATTGGATTTGAACAATGGCATTCCTGTAGGTAGGATGTCTTTTACTCTTTTCCTTATAATCTATCTCTAGGCTGTACAGATAAGAGTCTAATCGTAACATTGTGGGACTTCCGGGTTGAGCCCTCCTCGCTCATGGGCCATAGATCGCAACTGTCTGCGGCTATGGTCCGTGCTCTTTCGTTGGAGAGCCCCGATCATTGCGATTTGGGGCTGAAGCTGCCTTGGAGGGGCAGTGGAGTAAGGGAAAGCTGCAAGTCAGGTTGAGGGGAGCTGAATCTCCCCTCCTGGGCTTGGTCTTTCCCCCCCCAAAGACGACTGAAACGGTGGTCTAAAATGGCCACCCCAAAGAGGAGGACTCAGCTGGATTAAAATTTTGCAGGAGTGAATAAAGAGGTGGATAACATCTGAGCCAGGACAATTGGGCGAAACAACTAACCAAAAGTACCCCAGGATTAAAGTAACACTGAACATTGAAAGGAAGATATCAAGAAGGAGAGGGATATAAACCGGAATGAGAAAAGATATGGGAAAAAGAGGGGGAGGAGAGGCAGTAAGGAACAGGTGCAGGAAATAAAGAAACATGGAAATAGTAAAATGATGAAAAGAAATTGCTTTTTTAGAGATAATGGTTGATGAATTAAAAAGAGGATTCTACAGGGTGACAAGGGTTAACAAGAATATATTTGCTATTAAGAAATATTTAGAAAATAGGGTAATATAGATTATTAAAGGAGGCATAGATACTGATCTCTTGTTAGATGAATGTACATTTTTATTTTTATCCTTAAAAGAAAAGTTAAGGTCTATTGAAAAAATTGTAATAATTGAAATGAATGTGAAGATGTTTAAAAATGAGGTCAGTATCAGTGACCAGGAATTAAATAGTCAATCTTTCCCTTTTACCTCTTTGAAATTAGAAATAAAATTAAGAAGGGAAAATATATTGTGGAATCCAAATGAAAAGACATAATGATTATTATTGTAATTATTTAAAAATAAAGGTTTATTGGGAATTAAGATGAGGGAATAAAGGTATATTTTAACTACTGAGATGTCACACTCAAAGCAGTAGAAGGGGGGAAACCTATGTTTGTTTCTTTTTTCTTTTGTGTTAAAACTTGTATTAATCTAGAATTTATAGAAAGAATGTGTGATGGAAAGAAAATATGACAGATTAAAGAACTATCTAAATTAATAAATTAATACAGATTATTAAAAGGAAGCAGAGACATTGGTAACTTTTTTTAATTAGGTAAACATATATTGTTATTTTTGTGTTTAAAATAAATATCAAAGGATTATATCTGAAATAATCGAAATGAAACGAAAGGATGTTTGGATTGAGATCAATGTGAGAGACTAGGATTAATTTGCTCATTTCTCTCCTTTCTGAAAGTTTGGAATGGAAATGGTAATAATAGAATTAAGTATACATATATGAATGTATAACTATTGTTATATTTGTATGCAAAAGAGATGACCCGGAAATATGTTGTCCACTAAAATAAGCTTTTTGTTTTTATGTGAAAAATTGAATAATTTTTTTTAAAGGAAAGCAGTTTCTTAAATCCCATAAATTTGCAAGATGATTGCCATGTGGCTCTGCCTGATTTCATGCACAGATATAAAGTCTCAGTACAACTGTCAAGAGTATGTAGCTCTGTGGTAGAGAAGTCTTAAAGCAATTGGGTTACTTTAACAAATTCAGTTGGCAACTGTTTAATGTCTTTGGATCTTCCCACAAATCATGCAGCATTTATCAACCTGCTGGCTGGGGAAGTCTGGGAGATGAAGTCTACACATTTTAAAGATGCTGAGGTTGAAAAACACTGAATTACTGAATAAGTACTTAGAGAAGTCAGCTAAGATGGCTTTCTGTTTTACTCAAGTAGCAGCTTCCCAATGAAGGCCTCATGGTTATAATTGGACCAGATAATACTACAGTATATGGGTAAACTCCTATGACTATTTTTGTCAGTTAGGTTCTTCCTTTAAATATCTCCCTGGTTAATTGTCTTGTTAAAGGCCTACTGTGGTAAAATCACTAACGTGTCTAAAATGCACAGAGCAGGGGTATCAAACTCACATTGTCAGGGCAGCATCATCTGAACTTTTTTCCCCTTCACTAAACTGGGCATAGGCATGGCTAGCCCATGACACATCTGGCCCATGGGCCGAGAATTTGACAGTGCTGACATAGAAAAGTATGTATGTGTTTTATTATTATACAATTGTATTTGTGTGGGCATGCTTTCTGCAAACTAGTTTGTTCTAACGCTTCTCTTACACACACACACACACACACACACCCCACCCCACTGACTATGACTAGCTGATTTTTTCATCAGTTTGCCTACAAGTGGAACAGGTCAACAGATGATGCCATAGCTACTGCTTTACTGCCATAGCTACTGTAGCAAGTCACCTGGAGAAACCTGGAAATGATATCAGGATGCTTTTCATTCACTACAGCTTGGCCTTCTATACTATCCTGCCGACCATCCTTATCGAAATGCTGAATGACTTGGATTTTCCCTCTTCCATCTGCAACTGGATCAAAGACTTTCTGAGGGACCGACCACAAACAGCGAGGTGTGGATCTGTCACATCCACCTCCCTGAAGTTTAGCACTGGCTCCCCACAGGGCTGTGTGCTCAGTCCCTACCTGTACTCACTGTACACACATGATTGTGTATCATCTGACCCATCCATTGTGATCATTAAGTTCGCAGATTATACTGCCATATTGGGTCTAATTATAGGTGGAGATGAAACAGTGTACAGGGGGGAGGTTCAAAAATTATCATCATGGTGCCGAGAAAACAACTTGCACCTAAACATCAGCAAGACAAAGGAGATGGTGTTAGGCTTCTGGAAGCAGAGAGAGGTACCCACCCCACTTTACACTGAGGAATGAAGAACAGTTTCTACCCATGGGCTGTCAGATTTCTGAACGGAAAATAACTTCATGTCAACATAGTATGATAGACTTGTGAGGTTGGTGCATTGCAACAGGGTCATATAGTGTAATAAGATTGGGACTGGGTTAGAGACTTCTGTCCTCACTGTGAGTTGTATTTTGGGTGGGGGGGTGCACAAAGGGAAGCTCAGCCAATCTCATTGTACACATATTGTACTCTGACAATAAAGGTAATAATATAGATTTCAATACAAATTTGCTTAGCTTTTCAGCAAACTGATCTCTATCATGATTCCCACAGTCATTATTTCTTTGTTTATTGATTGATTGATTTTAATTCATACGGTCTCCCTTTTCAAATTCATGACTCTGGGCAGCTAATAAGAATTAAAAACATGTAACAGTAAAGAAACAATACCCATATATCAGCACCAAGTTAAAAAAGACATCATCAACTCATCACAACTATTGGACAGGGTTTGATACACATTCAGATCCATAAGTCCAGTGACAAAGCCTTATCTGTAAGGCCTTTTTGAAGGGTAGTAGGGTCTTATTTTCCAAACTTATTAGTAGAGTCACCTTTGTTTCAAGCCCATGCCCCTAAACAATGGCAAAATTCTTGCTTGTATACACAGGGCTCTAAGTTTTATGTCATAGAGAGTTGCATTTTATTTTCTTTTTAGAGAACACCCCTTCAAGTGTTGGTTAATGAAGTTTGGGAAATTTGGGAGACACTTAGAATGCTGCTAGTATGACTTAAATTCCCAATAACCCCATATTTAAGTCTATCTTCTGCAAATTTATGATAAGTGAAATTGTATTTCCTCTGTCCAAAATATATTAATTTTTCCATATTAAGTCAGAACCAATTTTGTATTCTTTCTGAGTCAGTAATTTTCATTATTTGACTTCAACATTTACTAGATTGGGATGTAGGCCTTGGAAAACAAGGATAGATTCAGATTCATTTTGTTTTATTTCTGTTGCAAGCTTCCTGTGGGGTAGTGAGCAAATCAGTTGTTTGCATTCCTATTAATTGCTTCGTTTAAAAAAAATCTAAAATCAACACAAAATACAAACTATGCATCTAAATATGACCTACATAACATTGGAAAACTATACCTCTTTTATCATCTCAGACTGTTATAGTAAACATACAACTGTGATAATAAGTGGATGCTGCATCCAGATGTTTAGCATTCTGAATAGCATGAGGAAAAAAGAGCAGTGACATTTATAATCTACTTGGTAACCCATTAGGTAATTGCTGTTTATTCCTTCTGCCACATTTGTGGCAATACCATTGAGCAAACAACAGCTTCTTTATGTAATAGAACTATTATGTTGGAGAAAACACAATGGCCACAGGTGGTTATACAGCAAAGAATGATTTTGAGTTTCTGGCAGATTTTTATTTTACTATATTTATTTATTCACTCTTTGTGGCTTAGGGGGATGTACAAAAAGAAAAAAAAAGAATAAATACAGAACACCTCCATATCCTCAACATACCTGATATAGATGAAAAAAATATGCACAGATATCACCAAACAGGTTCATTTACTGTGCCACTGCAGTGCAGGTAGAAAAGTCAGGTCTACAAGGAGGACTAATAGGTTTGAGGCAACCTGAACCTTGAACCTGATTTCAAAAGGTAGGTATAGCAACAGAGATGCCTATCTTTGTCTCATTATTGTTTTAGAAAGGGAATCTGCAATCCCTGTGGGATCTATGGCAGAACTGACAAGGTAGAGGTCCTATAAATGGGAGTTATCTTGTGCTATATAGAACTGTATAGGTGACATCACCTTGAATTTCACCCAGAAGCCTACAGAAAGTTAATGCAGCTCTGAAAATAGTAATGTTCCCTGGGCATAGCAAAGTGCACATATCTGAGCCACTATATTCTGGACCAGTTGCTACCATTGGCTCCAAATGGGGAGATGAAATCCCATCTGGAACCAAAGGTTAAATATCTCTAGAACTGGATCCTGGGAGAAGAGGAGGTCTCGAGATGGGCAAAACCCACAGCCACATGGTCTTATTAATCCTTATTAATCCTGGTAATACTTCTAGAGTCTTACCTAGAACCCTAACAGCCTTCAGATACTGCGATAGTTAGCCAAGTGCTGAGGTTCATTACTATATTATACTTAATCCTATGCTCATGTCTTCATGTTGATTTTAAACAAAAGCAGGGAGCAAATGGATCATTGAGGCACTATGTAATAAAGTGAGGCCTAAAGCTAGACTTTTCTCTATCTACCAACAGCAACTTGAAATAACCCTGGAAAAAGGAGAATCAGTACATCCATTCTAGCCCCAGTTGCAATCCCAAAAAGATATCATGATCAATGGTATTGATGGATTAAGAATGACCAGGAAGGTTGCACTTTCCCTATCCCAGCTCTGCCGTAGATCATTTAGTAATGTGTTCAATAGAATCTAAGTATATTTCAACCTGAAATCTGATTGAAAGTGATCCAAATAATTTATTTCCTCCAAAGTCCTTCAAAGCTGCAGCTAAATGGCCCTCACAACAGCCTTCATTAAGAAGAGAAAATTGGACAAAAATTGTCCAGCTCTATTGGATCCAGTAATAGCTTCTTGAACAAGTAATTGATGATTGCTTCCTTCAAAGCTGATAGAATCATTTCTTTCCTATCAAAAACACTTTCACCCAAACATATATTGGATCACATTCACTTCCCAGAAACCCTTAACCAACCAGAAAGAGCACAGATCTGAAATTAGGTGGATGAGTTAAAAGTCTCCAGGACCCTACCATAGCCATAAACTCTACAATAGCCATAAACTCTTCCCAGACCTTGCCTTAGAAAGGTCCTGTGTAAAACACATCTAGATCTGTGTGACTTTATCTGACAGATACTGAGTATAATCCTTATAGCTGCCTTGCAAGTGCCTCCCCCCCCCCCCNCCCCCCCCCCCCCGCTCCAATTCCTCCTTTCTTAAGAGGTAACGGGTCAAATTGTAAGCTGATACTTTATGGATGACAATTTTAAAATGGCAATTTATAATGAAAGAAAAGGGTCTCCCTATTATTCAGGCAATCCGATACATAAGAATGTTTTATACCTTTTGATGCAATAATGTAATTGTGCAGATTAATATAAATCCTGATTAATATATTTCCTGATTAATATTTCCTGGGCTGAGCTTCTAAACTAGGCATATCTTCATATGACTAGTTTATGGTACAACTTAATGTTGATTCATTTTGTATTGTCTAGATTCCTTTGAGATCAGATGCTTTAAATCAGGAGTGTCAAACTTGCATTCTCACAGCATCATCACATGACATATTGGGACTTTTCCCCTTTCCTAAACCGGGTGTGGGCATGACCAACACGTGATGCATCTGGCCCTTGGACCACAAGTTTGACTGTCCTGCTTTAAATTAATATTTGCAGAATTATTTCTTCCAAGTTCACAATCTTGATAGAATTTCTTGCATTTGATTCAGCAGTTTGACTAGGGTCATATGAATTAAGTTAACATGATATGATATGACATGACATGATATGACACAATATGGCATGACATGACATAACATGGCATGGCTAAATAATAATTTTTTGCACAGTAGGAAAATGCCACTGAAATAGTAGGTACACTGAAATAGTAGGTATACAAGAAGATGCTGTTTCCTCTTTACTTTGGTTTATTTCCAGTGCTTCTTTCTCTAGCTTATCCATGATTAAACACACTTTTTGACTTGCACTTCTCTGCCTTGAGTTGTTGATATAATGACAATTCTACCCTAAGAAACTCTGTCTCTCAGATCCTAAAGTAGTTTCACAACTACTTAGCAGCAGCTTTCACCAGCCTTCTAAGGCTAGTGCAAGGTATGATAATTGATGATGTACTAACTGTCAGTTTCTTCAAGTAGCATCAAGTAAAGCCCATGTCACACTGGCCAACGGATGCAAAAAGGACACAGCGGACGAGCAAAATGTTCCATCTGTTGTTATCCGCATTTAAAAGGGGCAAAAATTTGCATAACCGGAGCGGATAACACGGACGCGGGGAGGAAGCAGGGCGGATGCAAAAGTGGATGCGGAATGGAAGCCCAGCGGATGGAAGCGGATGGGAGTGGATGGCGTAACCGCAGGCTTCCGGGTGGCCTCTAGCGAAGCGGACGTGGAACGGATACAGCGATGCAGAACGGATGCCGAGCGGATGAAGCGGATGCACAGCGGATGCAACAGCGGATAAAGCAGATGCACAGCGGAAGCCGATGTGATGCACAGCGGAAGCGGAACGGGTGCCCAAGTGTTAATTGCGCATGCGGGGGGGAAGCATTGCGTAAGCCCTCCGGATATAAAAGGGAAGCAGCTCGACACGTTGGCCAGAATTTCTGAGGAAAGACCTGCTGCTGGACACTTCGAGTTCCTTACTGCCTGCCTGCATGCCTGCCTGCAGCCTTGCTGCCAGCCTGCCTTCCAGCCAGCCTTGGTGCCTGCCTGCCTGCTGCCTTCCTGCCAGGCTTCCTGCCGCCTTCCTGCCAGGCTGTCCTGCCAGCCTTCCTTGCCAGGATTCCTGCCAGGCTTCCTGCCAACCTTGGTGCCTGCCTGCCAGCCTTCGTGCTGGCTTCCTGCAGCCTTCCTGCCAGCCTTGGTGCCTGCAGCCGCCTCCCAGCCAGCCAGCAACCCCACAACCATGGGAGGAATAGCGAAAGCTCAGCAGCCTGTCGCCATCCCTAGGCAAGAGGGACAGGGCCAACCTCCCGCCCCCTGCCCCTGACTCTGCTTACTGCTGGGGCTTCCTGCTAAGCTACTCCTGGCGGGGTGGTGCTTCTGCTGGTGCTTGGGCGTTCTGCTGGTGCTTACTCTGTTGAAGCTGCTCCTGGTCCTGCTGGTCCTGCTCTTCCTGCTCGTGCTCCTGGACTTGCTGGCCCTGCTTGTGCTTACTGTACTGCTGCTGATCCTGGTCCTGCTGGTCCTGCTGCTGCTGATCCTGCTGCCGCTGCTGCTGCTGCTGGCTGCTGCTGCTGATCCGCTTGCTGCTGCTGATCATGATGCTGATTATGATCCTGCTGGTGAGGATGATGAGATGATGATGATGATGATGATTCTGCTGGTGCTGCTACTGCTGCTGGTGGTGTGGAGGAGCAGCCCCTACTACCTGGGAGCCCCTCTGATGAGGGCCCATCTGGTCCAGCAAAAGGGAGGAAGAAGCGGTATGCGACAACGGGAGAGGAGGCAATACGATATTGAGGAGGCGCACGAGGATGAGGTGCTGGAGTGGCTGAGAGAGAACGACTATCTGTGGCGGAAGGGACACCGGCTGTACAGGGACACCAAGCGGAAGCAGGCTGCTTGGAGAGAGAGGGCAGAGAGTATGGGTTACACTTCGGAGGTGCTTCTTGGCTGGTGGAAACATATGCACACCTGGTATGGGAAGCTGCACCTCAAGAAATCTGGCCAGGCCACTGTGAAGCTGACAGACAGAGAGACCTACGTCATGGCCAGGTGCAGGCTTCCTGGAGGGTGAGGTCCGCCACCAAGGAGCACCAGCAGCCCCTCTCACAACCCTGTCTCTCCGGCAGGCCTGCTGACAGCCAGTTCTCTTTCTGGCCGAGAGTCAGGTTTCTGTGGAGCGTGCCACGGCGGAGAACCCGCGGACAGGTATGGTAAGCATGGTGGAGTGCTAGAGGACTCCCTGGTGTCGGTGGGGAGAAAGGAGACATCGAGTCCACCACAGTCCTAGCCGCATCCACCCCCCCAGCTCCGCCTCCGCAGAAAGGCAGAGAGCCGGACAGCAGGAGGGGCAGAGCCACACTGGCCTGCTGGAGATCAGGGACATCATCCGCACCAGCATAGATCTCCTCTCTCAGCTGTTCCACACCGACTCCTCATCCTCCAACTGCAAGCCCTTCCTCACCTATGTCAACCAGACCCTCAAGGAAATGGCGAATCCACAATACCAGTTGGTAAAGGACCGAATCACGGAGGGGCTTCACAACCCTCCAGACCCAGAGGAACCTGCTCCCACCAAGTCCAGTCTGCTCCTCCACCCAGGTGATGTCCCTCCCATACCAAGGCTTCCCACAGGCCCTCACCTACCAGGGCTACGGCTACCAGGAGGTCCAGCAGCACAGGCAGAAGCCCTTTCCAGTCCAGGCACAGGTTCATTGGATGCCACCGAGCCATCGGTTCCACTGATGCCACCGATGCCACCCACGCCAATGATGCCACCGACGACAGCGATGCCACCCACGCCAATGATGCCACCAACGACAGCGATGCCTACCCACGCCAATGATGCCAACCCGCGCGAGTCCTCACCCAGCTGCAGAGCAGACAGCCCCTCTACACTACTCTTCCTCCACCCCACAGCCAAGCCCAGCCTCAGTACATCTGTCATCAGTATGGGGCTGACACCCATGGCATGGAGGAAGGACCTCTCAGCATCACGGAGCTGAGCCAGCTGTCTGACACCTTCCTCAACACACCGTCCCCTGTTGTCGTCTCGGGGCCAGGCACTCAAGCACACCCACCACCACATGCTTGTGGATGGGTTAAGATAGCAGTGGGATGGGCAGGGATACCTTTGGGTGGGTAATAGCTGTGGGATAGATAAACCTCCAGTGCAAGCATACTGGGACTGTATGGTCCACCCTCCCAGGTGCCACACCTTTGGCCCTTTATTATCAATAACAATGTAAGCATTGATCCACACATTTGAACACAAACACAACTCTTTATTAAACGCCCTGTCATTGTAGGCCCACCCAACATACATGGCCCAATCTCATCCGTGTGATGAGACAGGCTGAAGAAGCATCCATTAAGCATCTACCATCCTCGTCTGCCACTCCACCACTCCAGCTGGGGATTTGCACCAGTGTTTCAGGAGGTTGCGCTGCTTCTTCCTTCCCATGAGGCTCTGTTGTGGCCTTGCACATCCTGAGTGTCAATGAGTTTCGCCCTTGCCTCCATTCCCCAGGCTCCATGTTCCCCATTGCCTTGTTGACGGTCCACGAGCCTGTTCTGCAGGACTGGGTAGTGGGTGCGCATGAGATTGTGCAGGATGCAGCAAGCTTCCACGATGTTCCTCATGGTCTCTGGGCGATGCTGCATGGTGGTGAGAAGTACCTGGAACCTGTTGGCCAGAATGCCAAAAGCGTTCTCCACCACCCGCCTTGCCTGGACAGTCTGTAGTTGAAGATCCTCTCTTCACGAGTCAGGAGTCTGGAAGTGTATGGCTTCATGAGGTAGGTTCTGAGGGAGAAGGCATCATCCCCCGCGATGAAGTAGGGCACATCTTGCGTGTCATTGGGCAGGGGGTTCTGGATCTAGGAAGCCCACGATGAGGTTGCCTTCCAGCCCCTCCTTGAGGTGACTGGCGTTGTATACCTGGGCATCTGAAGCTGAGCCGTAGCCTGAAGCATCTATGTACATGAATTTGTAGTCAGCATCAACCATGGCGAAGAGGACGATGCTGAAGAAGTCCTTGTAGTGAAATAAGTGGACCCCGACTTGGCTGGAGCTTTGCAGGCCACGTGCTTGCCATCGATGGCTCCAACAGTGTGTGGAAGTTCCACCTCTGATACCACTGCTCTGCAACTTTCTTCCATCCTTCTTCAGTGGAGGGGCACTGGAGGAGCTCCTCCTTGTATTCTTCGATGATGGCCTGCACCACTTCTCTGACCACAATGCTGATGGTGTTCTGTGGCACCCTCCAGCTGTACTGCATGCTTTTGTCGGTGGTCCCTGAGGCCAGGTAGCACAGAGTGAGTGTGGTGTCAACCTGGGTGTCAGCCGCTGCAGAACTTTGTCAAACATGGCTGGAGGCATCCTCATGAAGTTCTGGAACACCCGAGTGTCTTCGTTCTCTGAGCTCCACCATCAGCTTGTTGTACAGTCCGTACTCTGCTCTTCTCCCGATCCATTTTCGGAACCCAGACGCTTCTTGGCCACCTCTTTTTCTTCCCGTAGTAGAGTTCACAGAGCCTGTAGATGGCTTTGTACTGTTGCAGAAGGATGGTGGCTGCCAAAAGGACTGTGGTACGATCTATGGTGGACATGACTGGATGCTGTGGAAGAGGAGAGTCAGATGAAGAGCTGCAGAGGTCTGCACAGGTGGCTGCTGGCTGAAAGTGAGATGCAGATGAGTTGCTCTCCCTTTTTATAGGCAGTATAGGTGTCCCTTTGCATCTTCTAGGTATCCTCTAGGCATCCTCTAGACATCCTTAATATCCGAGATAGGTCCCTCTGCGAACGTTTTTTCCGCTTCAAATGCTTTGTTTCCGTGCTGCATCGTTTTCTGCATCCATTCTGCATCTGTTTCCGCGTCTGTTCCGCTTCCTCCCTGCGTCCGGGCGGATGCGAGTTGCGCGGATCGCGCAGCGGATGCCAAGCGGATATATGCGCGATGCGTAACGTATGCGTAGCGGATGCGTAGCGGATGCGTAGCGGATGCTGAATGGACGAACTGGATACATTTTCCGCGCAAAGTTTAGGCAGCCCAACCAAAACTTTTGGAGCAGATGAAACGTCAATAAACGGATGCTGGACGGATAGAGAGGAAGCAAAACGGAGGCAGTGGGTACATCGTGTTTTCGAACGGATGGCAAGTTTTTTTGTCCGTTTTACATCCTCTTTGCATCCGTTGGTTCACTGTGACATGGACTTAAGATATGGAGAATTTGGGTTTCTGGAGTCTTCTTTAAAAACAAAAAACAAAAACCCTTAGAACTTTAAGTTTGCTAATCAGAAGTCGTCAGAGGAAGATTATAGTGGAATACTCAGTCACTATTACACCTCATCATGAATCACATATTCTATATTAAAAAAATTACAAATGTATATCTTAGTTACTAGAGATCAAAGTTTTAAAATGTGTCATTATTATATCCTATTAAATAAGAGTTCTAGACATTTTACTATATTTTTCCCATATCTCAATTTCATGAAAACTTTTTCTTTGGAAATTGTATACCTTATTACCTATTTTTTATTTAATTTTTTATCTGAAAAGGTAGCCAAAAATCTTTGGATTCTGCCATTAGTATGGAGCTTTGTGTTTGCATAACTGTTACTTCTATATCACCTGCATAGCATTTCATCTTATATCTTTCTACCTGAGTCTTGATCTGAAATATTTGTTTATCTTTTCAGTTCTTGCCTGCCAGGACTTCTTAATCAATTATAAATAATAAAAAAGAAAATGTTCACCTTGTCTTGTGACTTTACATGTTGAAAGATTGTAGAGAGTATTCTATGTGCTGCGAATTCTAACTTGTCAAAAGCTTTGTCTGTGTCTAAAAATATTTCCATTGCCTTACTTTTCTTATTATTAATATATTCTAAAGCATTGATAACAAATCTGCCTTTATCCATCATCTAGCTCTTGGAATGTAATCCATCTGGTCTGTTGATATAAATTCATTGTCTTTAATATGTAATGGTTTTGCAAGTTCCTCCTCTACATTTTGTAATTTTAATCTGTCACCATTGGGTTTGGGTTTTTTAGTTCTATATTTCATCTAGTTTTTCTGATGTCTTTCTATTGTATTTCTTGTCTGAATTTATTCATTGTCTTTAATACGTAATGGTTTTGCAAGTTCCTCCTCTACATTTTGTAATTTTAGTCTGTCATCATTGGGCTTGAGTTTTTTTATTTCTATGTTTCTTTACTGCTTTTTTGACACTTTAAAACATAGTTGAGTAAACAGGCAAGAAACATAACTATATAAGCTAAATCAACTTTATTGTAAGGCTACTTTAATAGAATTTCACAAGTCTGAAGGAAGAAATTTCCCACTGCCTTCTGTTCAATTTGAGCAAGTTCTTTGTAGGCTTCTTTCTCTGACTATGGGGGTCCTCCTTTTGTCTGATTATTTTCTGGGAAGCTCTTCTTTCTTTTGTCCCTTAAAATCATCCACATATTTCAATATAGTTTGCTTAATATTTATACTTATATGTGTTCTGTGAATTCTTTCACTTCTATATTCTAGGATAATACTCTTGTTTTTTTCCTATAAATATTTTGCCTTTATTCTGAATGTTAGAGTACTTCACATAGTGAATGTTTAAAAACTTGTCGTAAAATGAAGAGGCTACTTCAAATGGGAAATCTTTCAAATGTGCTTTTCCCAATATTTCTTGAAATATCACTACTTTTAAAGATAATTCATCTAGTGAATATTTAGCCATGATAATTGTAGATAATTAAATTCAAACAGAATTTACTTGAATGAACCATTATTTTGGAATTTTATCTCAATAGACTTGGATGAGAATTCTATCTAGGAAGATGTCCCATGGTGATCAATGGCTCCATTTTGCAATGGTTGCATGAAAATGTTAAACAGCTGCAAAGAAATGTCCATGGGACAAGTTGCTTTGTTAAGTTAATAGACATTTTCAAAAGGACTTACCTTTTTTATGTGGCCTTTTCAGACAAGTGGGAAAAGTCTATATGATGTGAGGATCAAGTAGTCTTCACAGAGGTTTCAAATGATCTTGAATCTTCTTTAACTGAATGCTTGCTAATGGGTTTGACCCATTGGCTGGAGGTGAATTTCATGATTCAGTCCTCTTTGTGCTATGCTGCACATGTTTCAGACAGAATACATAATACTCCGGTCCAAATGGCAGATGAAAAGCTAACAATAGTTTCAGCAATTTTTTAAAGAGAAATCACTTTCACTTTCTAAAGTATGTCTTTGGTCACTTGCTTTTTCTTTAAATTCTTCAGAATGTTCTCTGTGAGGTCTTCCTGAAGGGTTTTTTTTTTTTTTTGCCTTTTTGGTTCCCACTCTCCATCTCGATTCTCTTTTCAAAATTCAGGCTATGAATCGTTACAAGTCACTGAATTTTCTGTTACTTCTTTAAGCACTTGTTGAATTTGAAATGGTCTGTTGGTAGAATAGGTTTTCAAAGTAAAACTTTTTTGGTAGGTTTGGCCTCTTTTGCCATGAAAATTAAGTGCTGTTTATGAAACAATGAAAAAGGATTCATACAAGTGTTCGTGGATGTGAGAAAGAGATGACATATAAATAGACTGTGTGTCAAGACTGATTTGCAGTTTCACCTATATTTTCCTTCTTTTGCAGCTAGACAATAACAGGGAGAAGGTAGATGGAAGTTTGGGAAACCATCCATCAGCACCATGAGACATTGCTAGCATCTCAAGAACAAACCGAGCAAATGTCCCGGGCATGTCTGGGTGTTTCCCATCAAAAAATGAACAGGAGGGATTGGTGAATGTTGTTGGATTGTGGGTAGCCCATAGGAAAAATGGGCAATTAACTATGTTTGTTTTTGTGCGGGAAACCCATAATTGGTTTTCCTTCTTCTGTGCCAATATGGTTTATTCAGTAAAGTTTTATACTCTTGGTAAAATAATGTCTTAGGAGTTCCTTTTTCTGGATTCGCCAACTGGACAGTTGACACTATGACATTAAGAGCAAATATACAATGAAATCCACTTGTTTGATGAAACAGGATACAAACATATTATGGAAAGCAATCAAAGATTTTTGTTTCATTTTGGAAACAGTGGGGAAAATGAAATGAATAAAAGTGAAATTGCTGGCCTTCCGGTTTGAGCCTCTTTGGTGACAGATCAAAATCTCATCTCTCTGAGGCTTAGATTCATGCTCGCCGCTGGAGCGCCTCAAGCTGGCTGGTTTTGGGGCTAAGCCACCCCGTAGAGGTGATGAAGAGGGGGGAGACTGCCTGCAGGGTTGAGAAGAGCCGCATCTCTCCTCCCCAGCTGGCCTACTCCCTTTCCGAAGCGGTTAGTAGGGTGGTCAGAAAATCACCACAAAGAAAGAACTCAACGTGAAAAAGAATGTCAGGAGAAGATCAGACGAGAAAGTTTTGGTTCGACCCGCGGTCAAACAGCAAAAGCAATAAATAAGGTATTCCTGAATGGAAACAATTAAAAAAACCAGATAACATTGTTCCCTAGAAATTTTTAAGCTGCGAAGGAGAGAGAAAAGGGAACAGATTTGTTTTTTTCTCCTTTCCTAGACTGACAGCTAAGAGACTTAAGCAAGAAATGAAAAAAAAAATCCCACTTTGACATTAAATAGGCATTTAATGCTGAAAATAAAAAGTCAAAGGGATAATAAAGATTTCTGATAATCAAAAGCTTTTGAAAACAGAAAGCGGGAGAAAAATGAATAAAAGGCAGGATCTGAAGGGAGGAGACTGACCTGGAATTAAAAAGAATTTACAGCAAAATCTCACAAAACCTTCCAAAGATACATTAACTGAATATCGCAACAAAAACCCCAGGAAGAGAAAGTGGAAAGGAAATAAGAAAATAATTTGGACTATTTGGATTACTTGATGATTTCGGATTTTTTGATGTATTTGAATGACTAAAATCAACTGAGTGGTTGTTTAAAATGGCTCCACTTTTAGAAGAACTGAAAATGAAACTTAAAAAGTACAAAGAAGATGCACAAGAAGGCGAGAGTTCTTTTGGGCTTCATATTTCAGTTTTAAAAGGAAGATTTTTGGAATTTATTGAAAACAACAAGACATGCCGCCAGCAACCAAGAGATGTTGCAACAAGAGAAGCCATCTTTCTTACAAGTAATCTTTGGTGGGGGGGGAAGAAAAGCGGGGGCGCGGCCGCGGGCGGGCGGGAAAGAGAATGGAAAGTTTAAGATTGGAAAAATAACTCCAAAAAAACCCAGAGTGAAAAATAAGTATAAAATCAAAAGCCAACAGAAGAGCGAATGCTGAGAGAGAATTAGATGTACAGAGACAGGGTAAAAGGGGAGGGAGACGATAAGAGGGAAGAAAGAAGGAAAAGAAGGTATAGAAGACAGAAACAAAATAGAGAGAAACTGGCCTATTTAGAATATGGGTGAAATTTAATGCGAAAAAGGGATTCTGCAAAGGTACATAAGATAGTGATGGCGCGGCTTATATAGAAACAAAAT
>BHFT01013553.1:0-24734 GCA_004320025.1 Laticauda laticaudata
TGTTATCCGCTCCAATTATGCAGATTTTTGCCCCTTTTGAGCGCGGAAACAACGGATGCAACATTTTTGTGTTCCATTGTGTCCTTTTTGCATCCGTTGGGCAGTGTGGCACGGCCTTTAAGCACAAGTGTGTCCAAGGTCCCAAAATTAGAAGCCAACTTGCATTTTTAGTAACTGGGAAGTTCAATTATTAATATTGAAACACAGGATATATATTCTGTCAAGCACCCAAACAGTTTGTCAGCCCTACAGCCATTTTCCTTGGCATCTTCAAGGCTGCCAGAGTGGCCACTAGGCGAGCTGTGGGAACAGGAGGGGGAAGGTAGAGATAATGAGGGTTTTGTAACCAAAATAAAATTATTTCCTCTGAGATCCAAGGAAGTTTCCACCAGATGTGAAGAGGCAGGGAGCGAGTCTGGATGAATTTTGGACTGTAATCTGACTGGGCCATGTAATGGTCTGAAAGGGCAAGAGGAGGAAAAAAGCACCTTTTTATTAGGGTTAAAACTGGGGGATTTTAGATTCAGGTTTCCCCAGACGTGCCAATATGACATGCCTAATAAATATATGCTTTGAGGAAGATGTCTGCCTTGGAGGTTTTGATTCCATTAGGGGTGTTACTTGGAACCCTGACACTGTCTTCTTCATTATTCAGCAGATTACAATGCAGTGCTATCTTGTAATATCAACTATCTGGGGAACAGAAAGTTTGAAAATATTTGCATAAATACAGACAGATAGTCCTAAACTTCTACCAATAGCACTTATATACCACTTCACAATGCATTGCAGCCCTCTCTAAGCAGTTTTCACAGTTGCCCAAAACAATCTGGGTCCTCATTTTACCGACCTCGGAAGGCTGGAAGACTGAGTCGACCTTAAGCCTGTGAGTCTTGAACTGCTGGCAGCCAGCAGAAGTAGCGTGCAGTACTGCATTCTAACCACTGCGCCATCATGGCTGTTACGTAAGATGATAACAGAACTTGCCCATTATAGTTGTAAGACATGATGGTTGTAAAGGCAGATCACCCATATGATTGACTTGTTTTACAATCTTTCTTTTTTGGTGTGGCAACTGTTAAATGAATCTCTGTGGTTGTTAAATGAACCCATTGTTGACTATAGGGTGTTTTTTTCCAAAACCCAGAAGTAAATGTTGGTTTTTGAGAAACACCTTGAATATCATGGTCATGTGACTATGGGACTCTGTAAATGTCTGTAATTGTGGGCTGGTTGTTGAGCGCTTCACAATGACCACAGGGGAAGCTTGGCTGTTGGAATTTTGGTTGTAAGAGCCTTTTGGTATGTTCAATGAAACTTCAAATAGTTGCCAAGTAACTGGCCACAATTTGAGGAATACAGTATTTCTATTTTTCCAGTAAATTGCTTATTCAAGTTAAATACTTTGATTTGTTTCATAATTTGCCTGGTGGTGGACAGTGTTGAAGAAAAGTTAATGTTGATTTGAGGTGAGAGAAGAAAAAGAAGTAACTAAAAGGAATATTCCTGAGCTCACAAATGGAAAAGTGAAATATTGAGGTTGGGGGAGATTTTTGACTTCCCTGGAAAAGAGAATTAAAGAAAGACAAGTAGAAAAAACAACAAGTACAGATAAAAGCAAGAACTTGATTAAATCTTTTTGGCAATGTCTCCTCTGTTAGCCTAATTCATATAAACTACTTTATTCACATTTTCATTGCAATGTGAATATATTCTAATTGCATCTGCTTGTATTTTACAGTCTGTGTTTCTAATTCATTCTTTGACTTAAGAGCTGTTGTTGGGGAAATGATTTTTCACTGCTGTGAATTAAATAAACTCAGGTATGTACAGACACTTTTATTCAAAAACAAGGAATTTTATTATGTCATCCATTCCTTTTCAAAACGATCCATGAGGGGAATAAACCATATGTTTGCAAAAAGATACCATAACTTTGGATAGATATTTAAAATATTATTCCTTTTAAATTTTGTCTGAAAGAGACAAAATATGAATGTCTGTGTTTTTGTATGCCCATATTAAGCTAAAATATAACATATATTTGCAATATAGATAATTACTTCTCCCTTCTGGATAGGAATGATGTTATGAAATCTCCTTATTTCTGTAGTCTGGCACAGAAATTCAATGTTTTTTTTCCTTCCTAAAACTATTTTTATGATTCACTTATAAAATATTAATACAATGGTTTTTATGCAGAAGGGCTTTGTTTAGATATGGAAAAAGACATCTTGGAGTGTTCAAGTTTTGAACAATTGAACAACACCTGAATGGATTATAGATGTATGTGTCCTTGCTATGGCAAACTTGTACCTGGCTATATTACCCAAGAGATTTTTTTTAAAATAACCTTGTTCTTTAATCCTGACTTGAAGCACTTTTGCCAGTTTTAAATTAATAATCTAAAGCTGTGAAATGATAAGAAAGACAGAATTCAATTTGGTGGACAAACCCGGTATTTCTTTTTTCTGCCAAAATTATTTTTATTATTACCTCATAAAATATTCATACAGTGGTTTTTATGCAGAAGAACCTCATTTAGATACGAAGAAAAATGTCTTCTGGAGTGCTCAATTTTTGAAACTTTACACCTGAATAGATTATACACTGCTCAAAAAAAAGGGGGAACACAAAAATAAGACATCCTAGATCTGAATGAATGAAATATTCTTATTAAATACTTTGTTCATTACATGGTTGAGTTGAATGTGCTGACAATAAAATCACACAAAAATTATACAATGGAAATCAAATATTAGCAACCCATGGAGGTCTAGATGTTGGAGTTACACTCAAAATTAAAGTGAAAAAAACACTACAGGCTGACCAACTTTGATGTAATGTCCGTAAAACAAGTCAAAATTGAGGCTCAGTAGTGTGTGTGGCCTCCACGTGCCTGTTATGACCTCCCTACAATGGCCTGGGCATGCTCCTGAATTAGTGGCAGATGGTCTCCTGAGGGATCCTCCCCCACACCATGGACCTAAAGCATCTTCCCAACTCTGGACAGTCTGTGGTTTGCGATGTTGGTGTCTGGTGGATGGAAGCAAGAACATGAGTCCAGATTATGCTCAACTGGATTCAGGTCTGGCGGAATGGGCGGCGCCAGTCCCAAGGCATTCAATGCTTTACGCCTTCTTGCAGGAACTGCTGACCACACTGCAGCCACATGAGCGTCTAGCATTTGTTTTTCTTGCATTTAGGGCGGAACCCAGCGGCCAACCAACACCAACATATGGGTCTCACAAGGGCTCTGAGGATCTGCATCTTGGGTACCCTAATAGCAGTCAGTCTACCTTCTGGGCGATACCACTGGAGGGCTGTGTGGCCCCCTAAAGACAATGCCACCCCACACCATTACTGACCCACTGCCAAAACTGGTCAATTGCTGGAGGATGTTGCAGCAGCCAGAATGTTCTCCATGGCCACCTCCAAACCCTGCAACGTCTGTCACATGGTGCTCAAGGATGAATGAATCTGCTTCATTTCACAGGGCCGCAGTGGCTAATTTGCCCAATCTTGGTGTTCTTCTTGGCAAAATGCCAAACGTTCCTGCACGGTTGTGCCTGTAAGCACAACCACCACTGTGGACTTGTTGGGCCCTTCACACCACCTATGCATGAGTCTGTCTTCTCTGAGCCAGCCACATTGCACATTTGCGGCGCTGCTGGAGGTATTTTGCGAGGCTCTGACAGTGCTCCCTCTGTCCCTCCTTGCAACAAAGGGTGAGGTTTAGCGTCCTTGCATGCTGGGTTGGTGCGCCTCCTATGGCCTCCTCCATGTCTCCTGATGTTACTGCCTTCTCCTGTGAGTGCCTCCATGCTCTGACACCACTACCTTCATAGACACCAGCCCAAACCATCTTGACTATACACAGTCTGGCATTGATGTGCCATTCCTGGATGAAGCTGCACTACCGAGCCACTTGTGTGGGTTGTAGACTCCGTCTCATGTACCAGCTAGAGTAAAGCACTGCCAGCCATAAAAGGGACCCAAACCATTCAGCCAGAAAACATATAGGAACTGAGAAGTGGTCTGTGGTCACCACCTGCAGAACCACTTCCTTTATTTGGAGAGGTCTATGCTACCTGCCTAGTGCGTTTCTACTGTTTGTCTATTCCATTTGTACAACACTGCCTGAAATTGATGTCAATCAAGTTTGCTACCTAAGTGGACAGTTTGATTTGAAGTGTGATTGACTTGGAGTTACATTGTGTTGTTTAAGTGTTCCCTTTATTTTTTTGAGCAGTGTATATGTAGGTTTCCCTGCTATGGCAAATCTGTATCTGGTGGTATTACCAAGAGGTTTTCTTAAATAACCCTGTTTTTCAACCATGTCGTCAAGCATTTTTGCCAGTTTTAAATTAATAATCTGAAGCTGTAAAATGGGAAAGAAGACAGAAAATGGGAAGGAAGACAGAAAATGGGAAGGAAGACAGAAAATGGGAAGGAAGATAGAATTCATGCCATCTTTCTAATTACCTGCAATTAATTATCTAGTCTCTTCTATTAATACGTAACTAATTTAGAAATGTTGCTTGTTCTTCTCAGGACTTTTTTCCTTTGCATGGTACAACACTCAACAAGACTTGGGCTTTTTCTGTGTGCAGCAGTTCTTGCCCTGCCATTTTTATAATTTCTCTTTCTGAAATACCCAAGGTTTGTGTAGAAGTCTAGGTCAGCAGTCCCCAACCGTTCTGGCTCAAGGGACTAGTTTCAGAAGAAAAATTGTCTACCACATACCAGAGGTAGGAGGATGGTTTCATATATGCAACCTAGATCCTGCTCATGCGCAGATCAATCAGAGTGAAGCTGGAAGGGACCTTGGAGATCATCTAGTCCAGCCCTCTGCTCAAGGAGGAGACTCTATGCCATTTCCCTTCTTAAAAGCCTCCCATGTTGAGGGCACCTGCAACATCTGGAGGCCTTGAGGGCCAGACTCAAACCCATCCCCAGTCCAGAAGCAATGTGGGAGGCTTTGCGCCTGTCCTTCGCACCTTCTTTCTCTCTATCCCTGACCTGGCAGCCTACCTTACAGGGTTGTTGTTGAGGGTTGGGGACCAAAAGGGAGGCATGAGCTTCTGAAGGAAAGGCAGGATAGAAATTAAGTTAATAAACAGATGGGATAATTATATTATAATTTGAAAATTTCCTCTCACCCAGCCAGGCCTCCAACCAGCCTCCCTTGGCTATCACCTCTCCCACCACCACTTTGCATGCTTTGCCCAGTTCCTGACATGCCGTGGACTGGAACTGGTCCATGGACCAGAGGTTGGAGAGCCCTGGTCTAGGGGGAGAACAACAGATGTCTGCCATCCTTGCAGAAGTACTACCTCTGTTGCAGAAGAGTTTTTATTGGAAAGTTATGCCATTTTTGTGTTACCACAAATTGTGTTGAGTTTCTGTGGCAGCCACCTGTCATTGAAGGCAGTATAATGAAATTATAACAAATGATGGTTACAGTAAGAGATTTTGCTTTTGTATGCTTCTGTGGAAAGCTCTTGTAGCCCCCTGATTAGGAGGAGGCTATATGGTGCGATACCTGTTCTATCAGAAATTGGAGGGTTGGATGTAAATAGCTGGTCAAAAGAGATTGTTGGTTCAAAGCCAATGCCCTTTTCACTTTAGACTGATTCTTTCATTCACAGTAAAATAATGATAGACTCGGTAATAATTGTGACAAATGGAAATTATGTGCAGACATCTCTCATGCAATTTTCACTTTCCATGGCAGTAGGGACAAATTGAAAGTAGTTCAGTTATTGTTTTGTGCTTTCAGAAAAAATGGTCAAGGTTAGGACGTATAAAGGGTATATGTATAAAACGTATAAACATATCCAGCTTAGAGGTGCTATTCAGCAGGTTCTGACCAGTTCTGGAGAACCGGTAGCAGAAATTTTGAATAGTTCAGAGAACCAGCAAATACTACCTATGGCTGGCCCCGCCCCCTTCTATTCTATGCCTCCTGAGTCCCAGCTGATTGGTTGGGTCTTCTTTGTTGCCCTGCACAGGAGAATGGAACTGGAAAGCAGGTTAGTGGGGTGGGGAAGGAATGGGGATTTTGTAGTAACCTTCTCCCTGGAGTGGGGTGGAAATGGAGATTTTACAGTATCCTTCCCCTGTCATGCTCACCAAGCCATGCCCACCAAGCCACACCATTTCCACCAAGCGGTAGTAAAAAAATTTGAATACCACCACTGGTCCAGCCCATTACTTAAGTTTTAAATGAAACTACAGGTTTTGACTTATGACAACAATGGAACTCAAAATGTTTGTTGCTAAGTGAGATACTTATTAAGTTAATTTTCCCCCATTTTATGCCCTATCTTGCTATAGTTGTTAAGTGAATCACTGCAGTTATTAAATTAGTAACACAATTGTTAAATGCATCCAGTTTTTCCATTGACTTTGCTTCTCAGAAGGCTGCAAAAGTTGATCATATGACTCTGGTACAATGAAACCATCATAAATATGAGTCAGTTGCCAAGCAACTGAATTTTGATCACAGGACCATGGGAATGCTGCAATGGTTGTAAGTGTAAAAAATGGCCATACATCACTTTTTTCAGTATTGTAATTTTGAATGGTCACTAAATGAACTGTTATAAGTCGAGGAGTACCTGTATACCATTTTCACTGGAAGCTGATTCCAAAATATGGAAACATGGAACAAGATCCTGATGGTAATACATGTAATCCTTGACTTAATTATTATAATTGTGCCTGCAATTACATTTGTAAGTCCTGATAGTTATTAAGAGGGTCATTATGTAACTGCACCCAATTTTATTATGTTTTGTGGCAGTTGTTAAAGCTAATGGCAGTTGCTAAGCTAATATTGGGCTGTTAAGCGAACCCATTGTTCTCTAGGAAGAGTATTTTGCCAGCAACCAAGAAGCGAATGTTGGTTTCTTGCAAAGACATAGTAAATCAGAGTCACATGACTGTGAGATGCTGCAAATGGCCATGCATGTGGGCCTGTTGCCAAGTGCCCAAAATGTAGTCATATGACTGGAGGGTTGCTGATCATTATAACTTCAAATCAGGGTTTCTTTTAAGCACTAAGACATGTATTTAATAGAAAATCAGTAAAAAAAAATTTGAAAAAATTAGGGTTTCTTTGAATTCCATGTTGTTAGTATCTTTTTGGGGAGGTCTACCATAACTTAAATGATTGTTAAGCATTCAGTCATAAATCAAGGACTATGTTTATGCAGGAGTGGGATTCAAAAATCCCAGCAACTGCTTCGTTGCCCAGTTGCTGGGTGGGCATGGCCATGGTGGGCATGGACTACCAGAGCTTCCAGGAGGGCTATTTTTCACTTTCCAAGAGTCCAGAGGCTTCCCTTGGGCCTCTGGAAAGGCAAAAATGGCCTTCCATAGGCTCTGGAGGCCCTACGGAAGCCAGAAACAGGCCCGTTTCCGGACTTCCGGAAGGTCCATTTTCCCCCCTCCCAAAGCCTCTGCGTGGACCCTACACTTACCTGCATCGAAAATGGGCTGTTTGGAGACTCCTGAGAGGGAAGGGGAGGGGTGTGGCGGGTGGGGCCAGTCAGTCGGTTCAAATACCAGTTCGGCAAACCAGATGCACATTTAACATCAAGTTCACCCAAATCGGTCCAAACTGGTAGAATCCTACCCCTACGTTTATGTAAAGCTTTAATATATATCCTCTCCTCACTGAGCTGGTTTTCTACATTATATACAGTGTATATCAGTGGTGTCAAACTCGATTTCATTGAGGATGAGGGCATGACTGGGAGTCAACTACATGGTCCTGATTGGACCATGTGATGACCATGTGGGTGCAGGGGAAGGAACTTTGATTTTACTTTGGGTGGGGAAAACCCAGGGGCTTTCAAATTTGGGTTTTCCCAGATGTTCCAACACGACATCTCTAATAAATTCAAGCTTTGAGGAAAATGCCTGCCTTGGAGTTTTGATTCTTTTGAGGGTATTACTTGGAACCCTATCAGAGGGCCACATCAGGGTTGTGTTTGATCTCAGGGGACTGGGATGGGCATAGTCAGGGTAGGCATGGCCAGCATGATGTCACTCGTGTCATGGGGGATGCCTATGGTGGCCTGAATACTCTCCCAGTGAAAACAGGCTTCTGAGCTCCATTTCTGGCTATGACAGCCTCCTGCAACCATCTGTCTGTGAAAATGGAACTTGGGGGGCGCACACGGCCGTCATGAGCTCCATTTTCGCTGAAAGAGGCACCGTGGGCCAGTCCTTTGCTGTTTCCAAGACAGTCCCATGGACCAGGTCTAAGCACCCCATGGGTTGGATCCAGCCCACAGGCCCTGAGTTTGACATCCCTGGTATGTATATTGGGCATAACTGGCTGGCTAACTAGGTCAAATAGCCATGTAAGTATTTTTAAACTGGCCAATCTAATTATTTGGCTGGAGACATTAATGAATACTGAAATATATTCACATCAATAGATGAACAGCTTGAAGAATCTCCTGGGTGCCACTTTTTACCCAATTAACTTCTGAAAACATGACTTTAAAGATACTTTAGAGATGCAAGATGTGGCTTCATAGTGCAAATCTGAAGGCTGTTACGGCTTAATTTTTCATTGGCTAAAAGGAAAACTAAGAAACCATACCAAGTTATTCTTAGTGAGCTTCCAGGCTGAACTTTCTAAGAACCTTTGTTTTCAGACATTTGTTTTATCTTTTGACCCATGGGACATAATGTGGGCAGATACTCTGCTACAACCATTTGTCTGAAATGGTATGAAGGTTTACTGCTTGAAGCCCATGTCACACTGCACCAACGGATGCAAAGAGGATGTAAAACGGACAAAAAAGCTTGCCATCCATTGAAAATGTGATGCATCGTTGTGTGTACTCACTGCGAACGTCCTTTCATCGCTCTATCCGTCTAGCATCCGTTGCTATGCTATATTCATCCGCTCAAAAAGTTTTGAGCTGAACAAACTTGTTTCGAGCGGATGGAATTTCTGCATGTCACGATTCTACAATACCGCGACACATAGGGCAACAAACTTTCTACATCCGTTGTCATCCATTAAACGTCTGCTGTATTCTCTTTCAGCATCCTCTGGGCATCCGCGCAACTAACATCCGTCTCCAGCAGAAAACGGAAAGAGGGAGGAAGCAAACGGGTACGCCGGAACGTCTCCACACAGCCGTTAGCGACGGAATAGTAGAAAGATGGGAAAGTCGGATGCAGCTCGATATTATGAAAGCACTTAAACGGACAAAACGTTCCGTATGATGGACGTATCTCAGATATTAGGATGTACTGGAGATGTTAGAGTATGTGGAAGGACACCTAGTGGAAAACCGCTCTTTCCACATCATTCCAATTGATCTCCACCATGGATCATCGCATCCTTGGCGGCTGATCATTTGTAAGTCCTAGGACTCACCGCTAGACTAGCTGTTTCACTGTTGCACTTTCTACGAAGGGGAGGAAGTATATGATGTCCAATCAGCTGTGGGTGTCCGATGAACATCTGGAATCAGGAGGATGCAGATGTTGTGGGACTGGTATGATCAAGCTGATGGTGTGAAGCTGAGGATGAAGGACACTCATGCATTTCCACACTTTAGTGTGATTGGTGAACAGCCAGTTTGACGAAGTTATGGAGCGTCTGAGACCCAAGTGACCCAGCAAGCACCAAACTTCCCATCCCAGCCTGGGACCCTGGACTGAAGGTGGCCACTTGACTCTGCACCACCTGAGCCTCTGTGGACCACATACATTGAAACATGGCAGCATGCCTGCGAGGGTGGGACCACATAACACATCAGCATTGTGAGTAGAGAAAGATGGTTGCAGGTCATCATTCGAAGAATAGTGGAGGAGTCCTCCATTGTCCACCCACTGAAGCAAGGCTGGGAGGAAGTTGCAGAAGCGTGGTATCAGAGGGGGAACTTTCATCACACACCATTTGGAAGCCATAGCATGGGAAGCACGTGGCTGCAAAGTTCGCACCAACTCAGGGTCAGATTATATACAACTAACAAGGACTTCTTCAATATTCAATCCGTCTTTGCCATGGTTTGATGCTGACTACAAGTTATGTACATCGATGCTTCAGGCAACTGGGTCAGGTGTTCAGATAGCCAGGTTACTACAAACGCCCAGTGACCTCAAAGGGTTGGGCTGGAACACGAACCTCACAGGGTTGGCTAGATCCACACCTGCTATACAACGCACCAAGATGTTTCCCTTACTTTCAATCATGGGTGAATGAAACCTGTCTCCCTCAGAACCTACCATTCACTTGAAAGCCCTATCACCTTCAGGATGACCTCACTTTATGGGTAGAGGTATGTTCCAACGTCTAGGCGTCGTCAGAGAGACAATGACTGGGGTGTGTGAGAATGCCTTTGCAGCTTCTGCCAAACATGGTTCCTACTCTCCTGCCACATTGCAGTCATCCGCAAGACTTGTTGTAAAGGGCATCGGAAAGCGTTGCATGCTATTCACAATCTCAATGCGGCACCGCTATCCCAGTGTTTGCGAGAACAGGCTGTGTAGCACGTCAACAAAGATATACAAGGCGCAACAGGTAGCGTGAGCCTGGAATGGAGGCAAGGACAAAACTTGATAGACACTGTGGTATGTGCAAGGCCCCAACAGAGCTTCGACGTCGAAGGGAAGAGCAGTGCAAACTCCTGAAACACTGGTGCAACTCCCCAGCGGAGTCCACTGGAGTGGCAAAGACAGGATGGCTAGAATGAATTAATGGATGCTTCCTTGATCTGTCTCATAACACTGATGAGATTGTGCCATGTATGTTGAGTGGCCCTACAATGAACAGGGCATTATTAAAGAGCTTTGTTTATGTTGAAATGTGTTGATCAATGATTAATTGTTATTGATTAAAAAGAGGCCATATGCTGTGGCAGCTCGGGCTAGGGTGGACATACAGATCCCACTATTGCTTGCACTGGGAGGTTTATCTTCCCACAGCATCTCTTACCCTGTCGCCACAGCTATCCTTTACCTATCCCAAAAGCAAGCCAAAGGTTAACCAATCTTTTTCAAGAATTCTCACCACACACACTTTTGAAGTAAAAAAAATGAAACCCAACGTGTGTTAATGCAAAGATAACTTTATAATAACAACTGCTATGACTTATTACAAGCAAAATGAACCAAGTAAAGTGTCTGTGGCTGGCGGTCTGCGTCTGAGCGTTGCATTGGGCTCGCCTGGCCCCAGAGTACAGAGGAGATTGGTGTGATGCAGAAGCTCTCAGAGAGCTGACTCGGTCCTGTTGAGGTTGAGACGGCACCTTCATCAGTATCCTGGGTGTGAGGTCCAAGACCTGATGACAGATTGTCGCGTTGAGGGGCTTGGCTTCGTGGGGTGGATACGGAAGGAGAGTTAGTGGGGCTGTCTGGGTTCTTGCAGTGGGTGAGAGGTGAGGCATCTGTGGTGTTCTCTGGCCATGGCGAGGAACCTGAGGCCTGGACTGGGGGGCTGCCTCTGCTGAGTGGGAGTCCTGGTAGTGTGAGCCTTGGTAGGTGAGGGGCTGTTGACGGAAAAAATAAAAACAGAAAAAAAAAAATAAAAAAGTCAAAAAAAAAGGGCTGTGACGATTGCCTGGGTGGGAGGAAGCGACCTGGAGTGCGGTAGGAGCAGGTTCAACTGGGCGGCTGAGGTTGGCTGCAGGAAAGAACTGTCGATCCTCCTCCTTCATACACTGGTACTGGGCTCAGCATGTCCATGAAGAGTCTGGTTACGTAGTGATTGAAAGGGCTTTGCGGTTGGAGGATTGGTATGTCGAATGTGCGACTAGCTGGGAGAGAAGATCTTGTGCTGGCTTTGATTGTGTCCTGATCTCAGAGGACAGTGTTTGCACCTATCCTCCGGTCTGCCTCTCTGCCTCTCTGCTGCTTCTCGTGGAGGTGCGAGCTGGGCTGGGTGTTGGGTTGGTCTCCTTGGTGGGCTGCTCTCTTTCTTGCTACCATCTGAGGACAGGGATCCTCCACGTCCTCCGGTCACAGGGAGTGCAGATGTCGCGGGGGGCGTCTTCTGTGTGGCGGGCCCTCCAAAGACAACCTGCCTGGACACGGTTAGCTGTCTCCTCGCTGGAAGAGGAGTGGTCTCTTTGGGCTGTTGAGCGGAGATGGTTGGACAGGAGGGGCTGCTCCTCAGTGGCAGACTCACCCTCAGGAAGCTGCACTGGCCATTGACATAGGATCTCTCCCAGTCCAGGAGCTTGACAGTGGCCTGCCGGATTCTTCAGGTCAGCGTGCCATACAACGGTGTATATGTGCTGTCCAACCACCCCAGGAGGACATCTGAAGGTTAGCCAGGCTCTCTTGCCTTCTCTTCTTCAGCTGCCTTGCTTTCTCTTGGATGTCGCGGATAGAGCCTGTGGGCCCTTCCTCCACAGGTTACTCCGTTCTCCCTCAGCCATTCCAGCACCTCCTCTCAATGGGTCTTCGGAAATGAGTACCTGTTTCCTCTCTCCCTTCTTCTTCCCCTTGCCTCTTCCTCCTCTGCAGGTGCCTTACAAGGCCTTCAGCGCAGGGCTTTTGAGGAGGCCTTTGGGCTGGGTACCACCACAGTAGCAGCGCAGGGAGACAGCACAGCTAGCCAAGCAGTGGAGAAGCACCAGCAGCCAGCAGGGAAGCACCGCAGCAGCAGGAGAAGCACCAAGCGCCCATGCAGGAAAACACCAGCCCAGCCACCCAACAAAACCAGCAGATACACCAGCAGGAATGCACCAGGGCAGGAGAAGCACCAGCGGAGACCAGCCAGCAAGCAGCAGCACCAGCAAGGGGAGAACGGGCACCACCACCACAGCGCAGCAGAAGCAGCAGCAAGAGAAGCACCAGCAGCACCAGCAGCACAGAAGCAGCAGAAGCACCAGCAGTGTCAGAGTCAGTGCCAGGGGTGGGATGGTGGTTCTGTCCTTCTTGCCAGGGCTGGCAGGAAGTAGGCACAGGCTTCCTCTTCTTCCCCATGGTATCTCTCAAGATGTCTCTGGCAGCAGGTCTTTCCTCTGAATGGTGACTGCTTGCGAGCTGCATCCTTTATATCCGCGGAGTGACGCATCATCATCCCCGCATGCGCAGTGAACGCTTTGCATCCACCATACATCCGCTATGCATCTGCTTTGCTTCCAATAGGCATCCGTGATGCATTCCGCGTCATCCGCTACGCATCCGCCCCTTCTGCTATGCGTCTGCTTCGCTATTCTCCCCCGGAACCCCTGCGGATGTGTCATCCGCTTCCATCCGCTGTCATCTGCTAGGCTTCCTACGAACATCCACTTTACATCCCCGCTACATCCTCCCCATGTCCGTTCCTTTCCGTTCTTTTCCGTTCTATTTATGCAAATTTGGGGCACTTTTGAGAGTGGATAACAATGGATGGAGCTACCCCGAAATTTTGCTCGTCCGCTGTGTCCTTTTTGCATATGTTTTGCATCCATTGGCCAGTGTGTCCTAGCCTTGAGCAGGAGATTGGACTAGCAAACCTCCAAGTCCCTTCCAAATTTATTATCCTGTTAAAACTCTAAGATTTATCTCTGGTTTGCCAAGTTCAATGCCTCTTTCTTCTCATTCATCTTGTGCTTTTTTTCTCCTTGACTGAACCAACCTGCTTGCTGATTTATAAGCCAGGTCCAAACAGAATCTTTTCAGAATGCATCTCTTTATTTAAATTTGCACACACACATACAAATTAAATAATTTGAGAAGAGGATGTGTTTTGAATGGATGGTCACGTTTTATGAGAATCTTTCTACTCAAGGTATAGGAGCTTAGTCTTGAAGTGGGATTGAGACTGTTACTTGTAGATTTTTCAATTATGGTACTAAATTCAAAACTTCTGCAAAGCCATAGTTTGGTTAACCATGATTTTAAGTAAACCACAATGTTTAGGTCTAGTCTAAGCTAAAACAAAACAACCACTTTATGGTTTAGTGTAATGTGTACTTAGTGTAATGTGCACCATCGTGCTTACTCATTATCTGTTTTATAATTATTTATTAGGTAACCACAGCTTAGATTACACTTTGAAGCACTTTCATTTACAGAATGGCAGTTCTGAACAAGTGGATTTGATATTAGGCATAACTTGTACATTTGTCATCAAAGAAACTCAGAGCTGAAACAATAGTACTCAAGCACTCTCAAAAGACAGGAAATAATATTTACATATTCTGTTACAAAGCTACCAACATTTAAGGGTTACAATCAGAATTTTGAATTAATTATTTGAAATTTAATCCAACAAAATGAGCAAAATGCTTTCCTTATTAAAATAGTACTAACACAATATGATTTTAAATAAAGGTGTACAGATATATACAGTGCCTAAATCTGTTGTCTAAATCAAGGAGCTCAAGAAAACACTGGACATTAGATATGAACTCACAGCAGAATCTTGAGGAAGGTAATTTTATGCAATAAATAAAATTGGTTACATTTAAAGGAATAGTCAAACTCTAAGGCTGAAAAGAAGAATCTTCTTTTCCAGCGAAGAACCTCACTAAAACCAGTTTTATATTGAGACAATTAAATACAATGATCAATCGTATTAACCTTATTAGCTTGACTTATAATAGAATTGTATGAATCCGATGCCACAGCTGATGATAATGTTAATAAGTACACTTGAAAGCTGATTTTACAACAGGTTTTTTAAAAATGCCATTTATGCCATGCCCAGAATAAATGGCTCCTTTCATTCATGCTAATGTAATTGTGCCTGAAGTTGCTAGATAATGATTAATAAGCAGCATATATAACATATATGACTCTCCCTTTATAGCTTTGCAGTTGCTCTCAGGTAAGCTGAGATATATTGCTCATCACGTGGACATTTATTGAGCTTTAAAAGTTTGTTTTTTGTCTAGCATTCAGATCAATGCACCCCCTATTATTTGTTGACCTCTCTACAAACTGAGATCATGAATAATTTACCAATTTAATTAAAAAGATAACTGTTACATGATTTAAATGACAAAAATGTTGAAAACTTGTGTCTAAAGTATTCAAGAGAAATAGCTAATGGAGATTAAATTGATGCTTTAACCCAATAGTATGGCTTGGTTCCAATTACAAACAGTGGGCATAAGTACAAATAGTTGGTAGAGATAACTATGTTTAATTGTCATTAACTAATTGATGTCATGAGGACAATCAAACTTATACAATACTTGATTTTGGACTGATTATATACTTTTTCCAATGAAATGAGAGCACATATTTTCATTTGGCAGAAACTAAGCCCACTATATACATACCAAAGAGCTGTTCCAAATGGTGGTATTTAATTGAAGGAAAAGTGGAATACATTCATGAATTTTTCCAGTTCTGAACAAGATAAAACAAATAACAAATCAACCGCCCAAAAACTTATCAAATGTTAATCAGCCATATCATTCCATCTTGTCCTGCCTACAAATTATTTAGCATATCAAGGAATGTAAACTTTAAAGCATATTTTGTGCTGAATAACTTGTAGGCAGGATGATATGAAACAAGGTTAATTAGATCTTATAATATGTGGGCTTATTAATATTCAAGAAATTGGGGTTTAGTTTGTACCAAGGTCCACAAACGAGCATGGAATTTCACTTGTAAGTTGTTGCCATTGTTTTAGGAAGATGCCCATGTGACAGCTTGACTCAGTGATCACAATCCTAACATTCCCAATTGTGGTTGTTAAGCAATTGTGAGAGTTGTTAAGTAGACATAATAAAAAAGTTGCCAGCTAAAATAAAAAGCCCTTCCGAGTACTCCCAGCGGAGGGGCAAACTCCTGTGCTAAACGATTTAAAGAAAGTTTGAAACACAAAGACCCAAACCTTATACAACCCGACCATGGAAAGATTTTTTTTTCACAGATACTGTTTCTTCATCTGTATTGACATCTATATCATTACCTTGATATTTGCAAAAATATTAGGAAGACTACTGCTATAATTCAGCATCTGAATGGATTTCACATGATTTCACATCATATTTTCAGGTGTTTGGAAACAATCTAGGAACATGAAATATTCTCTCTCCAACTTCCAGGAAGAGACAGGATATAAGACTTATACTCTTGTTGTCTTGATATCTTACAAACTTCATTATATTCTTTATGATTGTTGACAATCTTGGAGGCAAGTCAAGGGAGATTATTTCTTTTCTGCATATTCTAATGAACTTGCTTGCCTAGAGAACTGCAACATATTATCATTTGGGGTTTGCCTAAATAATATTCCTGCAACTATACTCGATTTATGATAAATTGACATCTTGATGAAACCAAGAAAGCTGATTAAATTTTGACAGGGAAATCTCACAAAAACAGGGACACCTCACAAAAACATTATCAGTTACTAGAGGCTGCATTAAAAATTCCAATATTTTGTCTTGCATAGATAGCAACAGCACTTAGACTTATATACTGCTTCACGTTGCTTTTACAGCCCTCTCTAAGTGGTTTACAGAATCAGCATATTGCTCCTAACAATCTGGGTCCTCATTTTACCAACCTCAGAAGGATAGAAGGCTGAGTCAACCTTGTGTGTGGTGAGATTTGAACTGCCAAATTGCAGTCAGCCAGCAGTCAGCAGAAGTCGCCTGCAGTACTGCATTCTACCACTGCATCACCAAAGCTCAGTGGCCTTGGATTGGAATTAGCTCATCATGCCATGTTGCCAAGCTGCTCGGAAGGTGATTTCTCAGTCTTTGAGAGAGGGCTTGGATTCTTTTATCATGAGATTCTAACATTTTTTCAAACTCTTTAATTTTATTCTGTGTGGCAACAACTTTTTGTCTGAGTGTATCAATTGTAAACATATACTTTGTAAGAGTGATTGATTTTATTAAATCAACCTGAATGCCACCTCAATCACAAGGCAATTCAAGGTGTCTTACACTAAAAACAAAACAAAACATAATGAGAACAATAAAGAAACCTTAGAATGAATGCCTCAAAGTTTGATTATTCAACTCCAGTTCATAATCAATCAGACTGTCAGCCAGGTTGACAGTCCCTTTAAATGGAACAGGATTCTGTGAAATAATTGTATTCGTTGGCAGCTGCTGGTGAGGATTTTCCTTCCTTGGTTGAACCCAGTACCTTTCACCCAAGGAAATGGAAGGGATGAGATATTTATTGATCATGAAGCATATTTTCTCCCCAAAGTTAAAAGTTTAATACAGCAAAACAAGATTTAATTCTATTTATTTTTAATCCAGTTATAGTTTTTAACAACTTATGGAGAGAAAGAAAATACAGCTGAAAACCAAGTGGATCCCTAACATCCAAAGAGACACATGTCAAATAATCACTTTGGACATGATGCATGCAATAATAATGTTTATTTGACAATAATTACTCTGGATTATTGTATATGCAAGAGATTAATATTAATATTCTACTTAGCCAATAGTTAAGTTTGCCAGTCTTGTCTATTCTCAGAACCTAAGCAAGGTTGGGCATGCAAACTACTTGTATCATAGGACTACAGGGTTATGAGCAAGACTAGAAAGACAAAAAAGTCTTCTGAGAAGAAGCATAATGACAAATTATCTCCATATTGTTCTATTAAAGCCCCTGTCACACTGCACCAACGGATGGAAAGAGGATGCAAAACGGAGAAAAACACTTGCCATCCGTTGGTTAATGCGAGTGTTCTAGTTCTGTACTCACTGCTCCATTTTGCTTCCTCTCTATCCGTCCAGCATCCGTCTACTTGACATTTCCATCCGCTCAGAAGGTTTTGAGACTGCTCAAAACTTTTAAGCGGAAAATGTATCCAATGCGTCCGTTCTGCATCCGCTAGGCATACGGGGGACATCCGTTCTGCATCTGTTATGCATCCACTATATCCGCTAGGCTGCGCATCCGCGCAACTCATATCCGTTCTAGCGGTAAACACACAGGGAAGAAGCGGAACGGACGCGCAGCATTAGTAGCACGGACGGAGAAAGGATGAAAGCGGATGCAGCACGCAAAGAAGCATTTAAAACAGAAAAAGCATTTGCAGAGGGGACCTATCTCGGATATTAAGGATGTCTAGAGGATGCTAGAGGATGCAAAGGGACACACAGTGGAAAACCTATATTGCCTTTAAAAAGGGGGAGCAACTCACCCGGATGTCACTTTCAGCCCAGCAGCCCAGCTGTGCGAGACCTCTGCAGCGTTCATCTGCCTCTTGCCTCTTCCACAGCATCCAAGGTGGTGAAGGAACTCCTTTTGGAAGCCACCATCGTTCTAAAAACAGTGCAAAGCCATCTACAGCCTGTGAACTCTACTACAGGAAGAAAAGGAGGCGGCCAAGAAGCGTCTGGGTCCGAAGATGGATCAAGGAGAAGAGCAGAGTATGGACGGACAACAAGCTGATGGTGGAGCTGGGGAACGAAGACACTCATGCATTCCAGAACTTCAATGAGGATGCCTCCAGCCATGTTTGATGAAGTTGTGCAGCAGCTGACACCCAGGTTGACCAAGCAGAAGCACCAAATTCCGCCCCTGCCTGGACCCTGGGCGAAGGTGGCACTGACTCTGCGCCACCTGGCCTCAGGGACACCTACAGGAGCATGCAGTATGGCTGGAGGGTGCCACACAAACCCATCAGCATTGTGGGTCAGAGAAGTGGTGCAGGACATCATCGAAGAATACCTGGAAGAGCTCCTCCAGTGCCCCTCCACTGAAGAAGGCTGGAAGACAGTTGCAGAGCAGTGGTATCAGAAAGTAGAACTTCCCCCACATTGTTGGAGCCATAGATGGGAAGCACATGGCCTGCAAAGCTCCAGCCAAGTCCGGGGTCCACTTATTTCAACTACAAGGGCTTCTTCAAGCATCATCCTCTTTGCCATGGTCGATGCTGACTACAAGTTCATGTACATGATGCTTCAGACAACGGCTCATGTTCAGATGCCCAGGTAACAACACCAGTCATCTCAAGGAGGGGCTGGAACGCAACCTCATCATGGGCTTCCCAGATCCAGAACCCCTGCCCAATGACACACAAGATGTGCCCTACTTCAGCATGGGGGATGACGCCTTTCTCCCTCAGAACTACCTCATGAAGCCCTACACTGCCAGACTCCTCACCCGTGAAGAGAGGATCTTCAACTACAGCTGTCCAGGGCAAGGCGGGGTGGTGGAGAATGCCTTTTGGCATCCTGGCCAACAGGTTCCAGGTACTTCTCACCACCCATGCAGCATCGCTCAGAGACCGTGAGGAGGATCATGGAAGCTTGCTGCATCCTGCACAATCTCAATGCGCACCTGCTACCCAGTCTTGCAGAACAGGCTCGTGACCTCCAACAGGCAATGGGACATGGAGCCTGGGGAATGGAGGCAAGGGCGAAACCTGATGGACACTAAAGATGTTCAAGCCCCAACAGAGCCTCACGTGAAGGGAAGAAGCAGCGCAACCTCCTGAAACACTGGTTGCAACTTCCCAGCTGGAGCAGTGGAGTGGCAAGACAGGATGATAGATGATTAATGGATGCTTCCTTCAGCCTGTCTCATCACACGGATGAGATTGGGCCATGTATGTTGGGTGGGCTTACAATGAACAGGGCTTTAATAAAGAGTTGTGTTTATGTTGACATGTGTGGATGAATGCTTACATGTTATTGATAATGAAGGGCCATAGGTGTGACACCTGGAGGGTGACCATCCAGTCCCACTAGCTTGCACTGAAGGTTTATCTATCCCCACAGCTATCTCAACCCACTCCACAGATATCTTAACCCATCCAAAGGTATCCCTGCAATCCACAGCTATTACCCATCCCAAAGGTATCCCTGCCCACACCACGCTATCCTTACCCATCCCAAAGGTATCCCTGCCATCACACTGCTATCCTTTCCCATCCCACAAGCATGCAAAGGCTTAAACATTCCAAAGTTTCCACCAAGACTTTATTAAAAAAAAATTGAGGCAAGTGTGTGAAGTAAAGATAATCTTTATTAATAACAAGCTGTAAAAGAAAAATGACCCAAGTCAAGTGTCCAAATAAAGTCTACAGGTAGCCACCAGTCTCTGGCACTCTTATCGGTCACTCGAGGGTGCCCAGTCTCAGGGGTGAAGGGTCCAGGTGCTGTGGAGGTGGCCGGTGGTGCTGGAGTGCTGGTCTGAAGCACCCACTGGGGTGCCTGGGCCCAAGAGGACAACAGGTGACGGTGTTGAGGAAGCTCTCGGACAGCTGGCTCAGCCCCGTGATGTTGAGAGCTCCTTCCTCTATGCCATGGGGTGTCAGCCCCAGTACGAGGACAGATTGTACTGAGGCCGGCTTGGTGTGGGGTGGAGAAAGGAGCAGTGTAGTGGGGCTGTCGGTCTGCAGCTGGTGAGGACTGCGTGGGGTGGCATCGGTGGCGTCGGTGGCATCAGTGTGTGGGTGGCATCGGTGGCATCAGTGGAACTGGTGCAATGGTGTTGTCGATGACTTTGTGCCTGGACTGGGAAGGGCTGCTGCCTGTGCTGCTGGACCTCCTGGTAGCCGTAGCCCTGGTAGATGAGGCCTGTGGAAAGCCTTGAAGGCAGTGACATCACTTGGGGTGAGGAGCAGGCCTGGACTGGGTGGGAGCAGGTTCCTCTGGGTCTGAGGGTTGTGAAGCAGATTGGTGATCCCGGTCCCACCACCTGGTACTGGGGTTCCGCCTCAGGGTTCTGGTTGAAAAAAGTGAGGAAGGGCTTGTGGTTGGAGGATGAGGAGTCGGTGTGGACCAGCTGAGAGAGAGATCTATGCTGCTCGGATGGTGTCCTGATCTCCAGCAGGACAGTGTGGATTTGCCCCTCCTGCCTGGCTCTCCGCCTTTCTGTGGAGGTGGAGCTGGGGGTGATGCAGGTAGGGCTGTGTGGACGTGCTGTTCTCCTTTCTCCACTGCACCAGGGAGTCCTCACAGTGCTCCACCACAGTTAAGTCCTTCCACACTGCACCAACGATGCAAAGAGGATGTAAAACGGACAAAAAATTCTTGCCATCCTTTGGAAAACGCGATGTACTCACTGCCTCCATTTTGCTTCCTCTCTATCCGTCCAGCATCCATTTATTGACATTTCATCCGCTCAGAAGTTTGGGCTGCCCAAAACTTTTGCGCGGAAAAAGTATCCAATGCGTCAGTTCTGCATCCGCTAACGCATCCGCTACGCATCCGTTTGCATCCGTTATCGCATCCGCTATAATCGCTAGGCTCCATTCGCATCCGGCGCAACCGCATCTGTCGGACGCAGGGAGGAAGCGGAACGGACCGGCGAACGGATGCAGAACAGATGCAGAACGGATGCCAAGCGGAAACAAAGCGTTTAAAATGGAAAAAACGTTTGCAGAGGGGACCTATCTCGGATATTAAGGATGTCTACAGGATGCCTAGAGGATGCCTAGAGGATGCAAAGGGACACTATACTGCCATATACAAAGGGGACAAACACATCTGGATCTCACTTTCATACCAGCAGCCCTGCAGTGCGGACCTCTGCAGCCTTCATCTGCCTCTTCCTCCTTCCACAGCATCCAGTCATGTCCACCATGGATCGTAACACAGTCCTTTTGGAGCCACCATCGCTTCTGCAAACAGTGCGAAGCCATCTACAAGCCTCTGTGAACTCTACTACAGGAAGAAACGGCGCGGGCCAAGAAGCGTCTGGTACGAAGATGGTTCACCAGAAGAGCAGAGGATGACTGTACAACAAGCTGATGGTGGAGCTCAGGAGCGAAGACACTATTGTGCATTCCAGAACTTCATGAGGATGCCTCCAGCCATCTTTGACGAACTTGTGCAGCGGCTGACACCCAGGTTGACCAAGCAGAGCACCAAATTCCGCCCTGCCTGGACCCTGGGCTGAAGGTGGCACTGACTCTGCACCACCTGGCCTCAGGGACCACCTACAGGAGCAGTGCAGTATGGACTGGAGGTGCACACAACACCATCAGCATTGTGGTCAGAGAAGTGGTGCAGGATATCATCGAAGAACAAAGGAGGAGCTCTCCAGTGCCCTTCCACTGAAGAAAGGATGGAAGAAAGTTGCAGAGCTCAGTGGTATCAGAAGTGGAACTTCCCCCACACCGTTGGAGCCATAGATTAGCAAGCACGGGGCCTAGAAAAGCACCACAAGTCAGGGTCCACTTAATTTCAACTACAAGGGCTTCTTTAGTATCATCCTCTTTGCCATGGTCGATGCTGACTACAAGTTCATGTACATCGATGCTTCAGACAACGGCTCATGTTCAGATGCCCAGGTATACAACACCAGTCATCTCAAGGAGGGGCTGGAACCAACTCTCATGGGCTTCCCAGATCCAGCAACCCCTGCCCAATGAACACACAAGATGTGCCCTACTTCAGCATGGGGTGGATGACGCCTTCTCCCTCACAACCAACCTCATGAAGCCTACACTGCCAGAACCCTCACCCGTGAAGAGACGATCTTCAAGCTACAGGCTGTCCAGGGGCAAGGCGTGGTGGTGGAGAATGCCTTTGGCATCCTGGCCAACAGGTTCCAGATCTTCTCACCACCATGCAGCATCGCTCAGAGACCGTGAGGAGGATCATGGAATGCTTGCTGGCACCTGCACAATCTCATGCGCACCCGCTACCCAGTCTTGCAGAACAGGCTCGTGGACCTCCAACAAGGCAATGGGACATGGAGCCTGGGGAATGGCGGCAAGGGCAAAACCTGATGGACACTAAAGATGTTCAAGGCCCCAACAGAGCCTCACGTGAAGGAGAAGAGCAGCGCAACTCCTGAAACACTGGGTGCAACTTCCCAGCTGGAGCAGTGGAGTGGCAAGAGACAGGATGAATAGTATTATGGATGCTTCCTTCAGCCTGTCCTCACACACGGATGAGATTGGGCCATGTATGTTTGGGTGGGCTTACAACTGAACAGGTGCATTTAATAAAGAGTTGTGTTTATGTTGACATGTGTGGATGAATGCTTAAATTGTTATTGATAATGAAGGGGCCATAGGTGTGACACCTGGCAGGTGGACCATCCAGTCCCACTATGCTTTCACTGGAGGTTTATCTAATCCCACCAAGCATATTCTCCAACCCATCCACAGATATCTACCCATCCCAAAGGTAATCCCTGCCCATCCCACAAGCTTACTTCCCATCCAAAGATATCCCTGCCCATCCCACTGCTATCCTTTTCCCATCCCACAAGTCGCATGCAAAGGCTTAAACCATTACCCTAAAAAGTTTCCACAATACTTTATTAAAAAAAATGAGGCAAGTGTGGTGGAAGTAAAGTAATCTTTATTAATACAAGCTGTAAAAGAAAAATGACCCAAGTCAAGTGTCGCAAATAAAGTCTAAGGTAGCCAACCAGTCCTCTGGCCACTACTTATCGGTCACTCGGAGGTGTGCCCAGTCTCAGGGGTGAAGGGTCCAGGTGCTGTGGAGGTGGCTGGTGCAGAGATGCTGGTCTGGAGCCCCACTGGGGTGCCTGGCCCCAAGAGGACAACAGGCTGACGGATGTGTTGAGGAAGCTCTCGGACAGCTGGGCTCCGCCCCGTGATGTTAGTAGGCCTCCTTCCTCTATGCCATGGGGTGTCAGCCCCCAGTACCGAGGACGAGATGTACTGAGGCCGGGCTTGGCTGTGGGGTGGAGAAAGGAGCAGTGTAGTGGGGCTGTCTGGCTGCAACTGCGTGTTTAGGACTGGCATGGGTAGGCTACAATCCCGGTGGCGTCTGGTGGCATTCTAGTGTTTGTGTGGTGTACCGTGTGAGCAATCAGTGGAACCGGGTGGCAAGTTGGTGTCTAAAGTCGATGGATTTGGCCTGGGACTGGGAAGGGCTGCTGCCTGTGCTGTCTGAGGACCTCCTGGTATGCCGTAGGGCCCTGTTAAGATGAGGCTGTGAAAAGCCTTGGAGTCATATCTGGACAGTGACATCACTTGGGGGGAGGGGCAGGGCCTGGACTGAATTGGTGGAGGGGGAGACAGGTTCGCTCTGGGTTCTGGAGGGTTGTTGTGAAGCAGATTGGTGATCCGGTCCTGTGCCACCACCTGGTACTGGGGATCGCCCTCAGAGGTCTGGTATGACAAAGTCGAGAAGGGCTTGTGAGCTTGAGGATTGAGGAGTCGGTGGGAACAGCTGATGAGAGGAGATCTATGCTAGTCCGGATGGTTATCTGCCCTGATCTCCAGCAGGTGAACAGTGTGGATTTTGCTCTCTGCCTCTGGACCCTCTCCGCCTTCTGTGGAGTTTGTGGAAGGCTGGGTGGATGCCAGGGTGGGCTGTGGGTGGACGTGCTCGTCTCCTCCCACTGCACCAGGGAGTCTTCCACGTGCTCCACCACGGTGTTAAGTCCCTGTCACACTGCATAACCAAACGGATGCACAAAGAGGATGATAAAGACGGACAAAAATACTTGCCATCCTTTTTGTGAAAAAGCGCGATGTACTCTCACTGCCTCCATTATTGCATCCGCTCCTACTCTATTCTGTTTCCACGCATCCAATTTTATTTGACATTTCATATCCCGCTCAAGAACAGTTTGGGCTGCCAACTTTTTGTCGCTCGAGAAATGTATCCAATGCGTCCAGTTTCTCATCCGCTACGCATCCGCTACGCATTACCTTTCTGCATCGTACGCATTCCGTATATCCGCTAGGCATACATTCCGCATTCTCGCGCAACCTCGCATCCCGCTACGGACCAGGGATGGAAGCGGAAACGGTACGGCGTAAGCGGATGCAGAACAGATGCAGAACGGATGCCAAGCGGAAACAAAGCGTTTAAAATGGAAAAAACTTTGCAGAGGGG
>BHFT01013554.1:0-28921 GCA_004320025.1 Laticauda laticaudata
AGAAATGGTGTAGGGTCTCCCGCTTGGGCGGGGGGGTGGACTAGATGACCTACAAGGTCCCTTCCAACTCTGATTATCTGTTAGGAAGGATCTTGGTGTCTTTTGCTGAATGGGAATCATCGTAACAAAGAGTGAGCAGAAATATTTGCATGAATTGAGGTCCAGAGAAGAGAAACAATAAGGCCTTCCCACATTCTCCAGATGAAGCAATTTGGCACTGTATTGAACATATGTTACACGCAAACACTTTGCCCTCTATGGCTGATAACAAGAAGCATTAGGTGCCATCCTTATTTGGCCCTTGACATAACCTTACCAATGAGATGTGAACTTGATGGCTCTGAGTCTAGTATCTTCCAAGTGAAATTTGGGCTCTTTAACTCTTTCCACTTTCATTTACTCAGACATAGAAGCCACGTGAGTGGCAAGTAATGCCACTCACAATGCAATTAATAATGCAAGTAATGCAAGTAATCCATGTTGGCAGAAACTGACTACTTTGCTTAAAGAAAAGGAAACAAGTACTTTTGTTTCCGCATGGAAACCACTTCTGAACTTTGTACTTGATGTGGAAAAGAATGAAACTTTGATTTTGGATTTTACAGATTAGATTGATAGATTTTTATAGAAATGACAGTTTCATACCGTGCTATTATGGTAAAACAAAGTTGTGATTTGTTTTTTAATACCTTATTCTACTTTGACAGAAAGAGTCGGAAGTCAGTGTTCCTTTTCCTTTCCTTATCCTTCCTCACTTTGTCCCCTTTTCCCTTCCCCCTCACTGACCTCTTATTTGCTTTTATATTTTGTATTTTATAATACCTTAATACAAAAAATTAATCAGAGCAAGTAATCCATGTTCCAGAATGTTCCCATCCAGCATGTAGAATATGCAACAGGGATGCTAAATGCACAGTTTCTTTCATTCATAGCAGTGTCTTTCGTGCATCCATAATGAGTCTACAGAAGACAGAACCTATGAATAATGTGGACATTTATTTATTTACCTCAACTTTATTATTTTTTACAAACAACTCAAGGCAGTGAATATATCCAGCACACCTTCCCCCTACCCTTTTCCCCCATGACAACAACCTTGTGAGATGAGTTGGGCTGAGAAAGAGCGATTGGTCCAAAGTCACCCAACTGGCTTTCATGGCTAAGGCAGGACTTGAACTCACAGCCTTTTGCTTTTTAGCCCAGTGCCTTAACCACTAGACCAAACTGGAGATGCAGATAAAAGGGTCAACATCATAGATTAAAGGGTAGAGCATTGAAGGCGCAGTGATTAGAATGCAGTCTTGCAGGTTAATTCTGGCCACAGCCTGGAGTTCGATCCAGATGGGGCTCCAGGTTGACTCAGCTTTCCATCCTTTTGAGGTCAGCAAAATGAGGATCCAGATTGTTGGGGGCAATGTGCTGACATTTGTAAACCACTTAGAGAGGGCTGTACAGCACTATGAAGCGGTATATACATAAAAGTGCCATTGCTATTGCTTTTCCTTGTTGAATGGGGAGATATATCTGAGCGGACATGTTGATGAGAAGGTTCATATGGTTGGGAAAGTACATTCAAAGACCCTTAGGGAGAGAAATAGAAGAAAAGTGATCGAGGCAGCCGAAAACAGGAAGTATCTTATCAGATGTGATGTGAAAGTAGCAAATCTTCTCCAATTTTTTATTTGAATAGAACTTGTTGTTCCAATTGAAATAGCTTTAGGTACACGTGAAGAAGCCCTTACATTTATTGGATCAGGATGCAGCTTGATAAAAGAGTGAGGTGGGGGGAGGGGGAGGGGAGGGGAATTTCTTGTGAAAATAATGAGACTGAGGAACTGAAAATAACTCCAGGCAGATATTGGCACAATGGATCAATTTTCACAAGTCGAAGGATTGCCAGAAGACAAGGTTTTGTGTTTTTTAAGAGATATCTGGAACATTATCGATAATACCCTGCCAAAATACCTGTTTTTTGTATCCCTCCCCCTCCTACACTTTTTGTATTATATATGTTTGGATATGTTTGGACCTTCCGGGTGATCTCCTTCTGAAAGGGTGCCAGGTCCACTTTTGTGTAACCATGTGTGGCATCTTTCACTTCATGCTAAGACATTCGTAATTTTGCTGTGACTGCAGCTATCTAAAAGTCCCATCTATTGCATTCTCTTTGGTGGATAATTCTACTCTGGCTTTCCCTCTTGAAAGAAATAGTTTGAATCCTGGTCTGGGCCTCAGTAGCAATTTTGTGTTTGTCGAGAAGGTTTGAAGCAAACTGAATAAGATGCCAAGAGTCTTTCAGCTCACCTTTCTCAATGTTCCCATCAAAGGACAACTATGTCTGGTATAAGCTAGGTGGCATTGATTTAGCACAGGGACTTGGCAACTTTAACTTACAATTTATATTGACTGTTTCCTAGTATGATTTGATTGCTTATTGTAGCCTATGATTATTATTAAGTGTTGTACTTTATGATTCTTGACTCTTGACAAATGTATCTTTTATGTACACTGAGAGCATTTGCACCAAGACAGATTCCTTGTGTATCCAATTCCACTTGGCCAATAAAGAATTCTATTCTATTTTAAGACTTGTGGACTTCAATTCCCAGAATTCTGGGAGTTGAGGTCCACTAGTCTTAAAGTTGCCAAGTTAGAAGACCTCTGATCTAGCAGATGACCCTCACTTTGTTAAGGACCTAAGTGTACTTATCTCTGATGAGTTATGCTCCAAAGCTCACTGTAACAGCATTGCTAAAAAAGTATTAAGAACTGTAAACTTAATTTTGCAAGGCTTTTTTTTCTGGAAGCATTGTGTTGCTAATTAGAGCTTATAAAACTTATGCTAGACCAATTTTAGGATATTGTTCAACTGTTGGGAATTTCTACCACATATCTGACATCAGTACAATAGAGTGGGTTCAGAAGTACTTCACGAGAAAAGTCTTGCACTCTTCTGTGCACAATAGAATTCCTTATGCTACTAGGCTGGATAACTTAGAACTGCTTTGCCAGCGGTCAGACCTAAGTATTGCAAACAAAAATTATACATAGTAATGTTTTTTCTGTAAATGACTTTTTCTGTTTGAATCTCAATAAAACACCGCTTTAAACTCGCTGTAAATCGTTCTAAAGTTGACTCTAAAAGACATGATTTCTGTAATAGAGTTGTCAAGGTCTGGAATGCCCTATCTGATTCAGTTGTCTCACCTACAAATGTTCACTGTTTCAGTCATAAATTGACTTCCGTGAACCTTACTTCATACTTAATTGGTCAGTAGAGGGGGCATGCATCAGTGCACTAACATGCCTCTCATCCCTGTCATTGTATTTTTATTCTCTTCTTCTTTTTTGTTTGACAATCTCCGATAAATAAAATAAATGAAAACTACTCCTTAAAAGTGTAAAGCCTACAGTGGACTGATATTTTATAAGATGGTACTGGAATCCACTGTCAAAAGTCTGATTTAATATTATTTGCCACAAACCATAAATGCACGGTTCACTTTTCTACTTCTAAACTCAGGTTTATTCAGGAGCAAAATATTGTACTTGTTCGTTTTCAGCAAGGAAAGATCAAGAGGTATAAAATTGGAATGTGTTGCAGTTATTCTACTGAAGCAACCTCGAGTTGATCTTGGCTAAGCAGTTAACTTCAAAAATCTAAGTACAGCACTTCGATGGAATAATGAAAAGGAGGGATAGACAACCTTTTGGACCAGGGACAACATTTGCCATGTTGGAAAGACGTCATGATCTTCCTGCAGAATCTGTCATAGAAGGTACAGGTAGTCCTCGACTTACGACTATTTGTTACGTGACCAAAGTTACAATGGCATTTTAAAAAATGACGGTGATGATGGCCAGTTTTCACCCTTATCACAGCATCTCCATGATCATGTGATCAAAATTTGGGCACTTGGCAACTGGCATGTACTTACGACAGCTGCATCGTCCCGGGGTCACATGATCCCTATTTGTGACCTTCCCAGCCGGCTTCTGACAAGCAAAGTCATTTGGGGACAGCAGATTCGCTTAATGACCACATGATTCACTTCACTGCAGTGATTCGCTTTACAACCATAGCAGTAAAAAAGGTCATAAAATGGGGTGCAACTCACTAAACAACTGTCCTGCTTAGCAACAGAACTTGGGGCTCAATTGAGGTTCTAAGTTGAGGACAACCTGCATGGCCAATCACAAACATTCACTTAGTAGAAGACAACCTGAGATTCTTTTTCCTTCTGCCATGCAGCTCCCTAATTTTTCATGCTGCTTTCTATCACCTCAGTTTATCCTTGTGGGTTTTTCTTGGCAGCTAAGTCCACATACAAACACTTTAGAGCCCTGAAACCAGGAGTGGGCTTCAAACATTTTAGCAACAGTTCTCTGCCTTGTTGCTGGGTGGGTGTGGCCATGATAGGTGTGGCCTATTCGGCCTCCTGCACCACAGTGGAAGGGGGCGTTTTTGCTCTCCCCGGGCTCTGGGGGCTTTCCTTGAGCCTCCGGGAGGGTGAAAACGGCCTCCCCAGGCTCCGGAGGCTCTCTGGAAGCCATAAACAGGCCCATTTCCAGCCTTCCCAAACTTCCGGGAGGCCCATTTTTTGCCCTCCCTGAGCCTCCACACACGCCCTGCACTTACCAGCATCCAAAATGGGCCATGTGGGGTCTCCTGGGAGGGGCAGGGTGGGGTGGGCGGGGCCAGGCAGGAGTGGGATTTGGGGGTTCTCCAAACTGTGCAGAATCTTAGCTAGGGGCTCTCCTGAACCCCTGTCCACCTCTGCCTGAAATACTTCTATCCACCTCCTTTATCTTCGAAGGAGGCCTCTAGGGCCTTCGTGAAGCCCTGAGGCATTCTTGTTAATAATGATTAAGTTTGCGGCAGAATTGTCTACACATGCCAGCTCAGCTTTCCCATTTATTTATGTATTTTTTCCCCTGTTAATAAGAAGTCTCCTTTAAAAGTCAGCTGGGAGAGAAATGTCTGGCAGACACCCTGTAACCTAGCCCTGAGTAAAATCAATGTTGTCTATAGTTTCTCTTTGGCAACTCCATCTCTTCTTCCTACAGAGTTTATGCCAGGCATGGGAGAGACTCTACAGAAAATAAATTTGCATATTCCAACCATTAAGTCATTGGTGGTTATTTTTCCCCATTACAAGTAATAAGTAAAACCAAATTTGTCTTCTTAATCACTTAATTGGGAGGGGGGGGTAGGAAGAGGATAGCAAAATCTGATGATATCTTTAAAAAAGTTACTATTTAATGGCCTTGGCTTTGCCTTTTTAAAGAAAAACTGGTGCCAAATTGTGAAGCTTCGGCTTTTTAGATGGCAGGAGCGAATTTAGCTGAAATGATTGTGAACTGCCAAGGTTACATTCAATTTGGGAGGGGAGTTTCATCATAGTTTCACAGTCCTTGAGTGCTCGTAGCTCTTTGGGTGAAATAGACCTTTTCTCCAGTTTAATTATGTTTTTCTTAGGGCTGGATCCAGCTAATAAAATATCCCAACTGCTGCCTTATTATTCACTTATGGTATTAAAAATTATCTTTATTATGACTGCCCTTTGGACAGTATTTGGGAAAGGGTGTAAAACAATCCCCTTGTTGAAATTAATTGATCTTACAAGTGCTTTTGATTGCTTCCTTTATAAGTAAACAAATCATTCCATTGTGCACTCGAACCACTTTTAAAATATATAAACAAGATCATTCTAACCCATGCTTTCCTGAAATACAATTTATTAACAGTATAACAGTAATGGAAGGGACCTTGGAGGTCTTCTAGTCCAACTCCCAGCTCAAGCAGGAAACCCTGTACCATTTCAGACAAATAATTGTTCAACCTCTTCTTAAAAACCTGCAGTGTTGGAACAGTCACAACTTCTGGAGGCAAGTTGTTCCACTGATTAATTGTTCAATCAGGAAATTTCTCCTTAGTTCTAGATTGCTTCTCTCCTTGGTTAGTTTCCATCCATTATTTCTTGTCCTGTCTTCAGGTGCTTTGGAGAATAGTTTGACTCGCTCTTCTCTGTGGCAGCCTCTGAGATATTGGAACACTTCTATCATGTCACCCGGAGTCCTTCTTTTCATTTAAATTAAGCATACCCAATTCATGCAATTATATGCTTTAGCCTCCAGTCCCCTAATCATCTTTTTCGCTCTTCTCTGCCTTCTTTCTAGTGTCTCAACATCTTTTTAATATCATGACAACCAAAACTGGATGCAATATTCCAAGAGTAGCCTTACAAAGACATTATAAAATGGTACTAACACTTCACATGATCTAGATCTGTGATGACGAACCTGTGGCACGCAGAGCCATTTCTGCTGGCACCCAAGCCACAGGCAAACTTACCTCACTGCACATGTGTATATCTCACAGCTGATTTTCAGCCTGTTTGAGGCCTTTTTCGGATCCCAGTGGCTTGAGGAAAACCTCTGCAGCCTAAAAAATAGGCCTGTTTCATCACTTTAATTTAATTTCCGGTATTTCCGGAAATACCAGAAGTGACGAAACTGGCCTATTTTTCAGGCTGCAGAGGCTTTCATCAAGCCTCTAGGCGGCCGAAAAAGGCCTCAAACAAGCCGAAAATCAGCTGGAAGGCTAAGTGCAAAGTAAGGAGGCTGTGTGGGGGATTGCATGTGCATGCGCAGGGGGCGTGGGGATTGTGTGGGGGATTGCCTTCTGGGTGCTGGCACACGAGCGCAAGCACACACATAATTTTTGGCACAGGAGCACAAAAAGGTTAACCACCACTGTTATAGATTCTGTCCCTCTAGTCATGCAGCCTAACTGAATTATTATTAATATTGAGTAGCCACAATCCATATACTTCGCCATCTGCACTGATTTCCATGTGACAATGTTGAAGTCACACAACAGTGCTAAACCACTGTTTCCTAACCTTGATATATTCCAGATCTGTTGACCAGAACTCCTAGAACTTCCAAGCTGGTATGGGCATTTTTGAGAATTCTGGGAGTTGAACTTCATACATCTGGAGGATGCCAGGGTTGGGAAAGATTATACTAAACCAAAGCCAAACATCCTTCATTTCAGTTTAGCAGGAAGATGTACTTTTAATTAAAGTGTTTCTACCAGGTCCTCTGAACTACAACTTCACTCTCTGAATGCAGTTCACTCTACTGGGCTAATACAAAATAATTATCTCCGTAGACCGTATATGATAAGAGAACATCCAGTTTTTCGGCTACCTAAGAAAGCAGGATTGTATATTGAAGAGATGTGCTAATATGCAGATTTTGGGTTGTTCTTTTTTAGACTAAATAGTATCTTAACAATACTGTTTTGCAGCATGGGAGGGTGGAGTGGCATGAAGCTTCACAAAGAGAGGAAGACATATGTTCAACATTTCCAGCTTGGAAAATTCAGCCAGCTGTCTCTCTTCTTGGCCAATTTTCCAGCCATGCTTAGTTCTCTGGTTTGGAAGATTTTAAACCACATTGGATGCCTTTGTACTATAGAGAAGCAAGTGTCTTGGTACTTCACTATAAAACATCAACACAGACTAATGCTGGAGTTTGGGTCAGATACACGAATGTAGAATAGGATAATCAACATACAGATAATCCACATTGTACAATGACAATTGGGGCCAGAATTTCTATTGTAAAGAAAGATTAAATGGGTCACACCCAATTTTATGGCCTTTTTTGCCACGTTTGTTGTGCAGTTTTTATGTGAATCATGTGGTCAAATTAGGATTTCCCCTTTGCTTGTCAGAGGCCAGCTGGAAAGTCATAAATTATGATCACAGGATGCTGTGAACCATTATAAATAGGTTTCAAATAGCCAACTTTTAATCACATGACTGTGGAGATGCTATGATGGAAGACCAGTCAAAATAACTTTTATAGTGGTGGTGTAACTTTGAATTATAACTAACCAGTGGTTATAAGTTGAGAACTACCTGTAGTTCGCGATAGGGTTTTCACCTTCAGTGTCCATTTACTTTCACCAGCATGGCTTTAGCAAGTGATTATTGGAACAAACATTTAGAGGACACCAGATTCCTTGGGCAGAAAGTGTTTTTACAGAAAGTTGCCAGCTCACTCTTAATTAATGTTCCAAAATCCCAGAAGGCAGGACAGGAAACAATGAATGGATACTAATCAAGGAGAGAAGCAACCTAGAAGTAAGGAGAAATTTCCTAATAGTGAGATCTATCAACCAATGGAATGGCTTGCCATCGGAAGTTGTGAGTGCCCCATCATTGGAGGCTTTCATGAAGAGACTGGACACCCATTTGTCTGAAATATATAGACTCTCTTGCTCAAGCAGGAGGTTGGACTAGATGACCTTCAAGGTCCCTTCCAACTATGTTATTCGAATTGCTGAAACTTCCCTGTTTCTGGACAGCATTCTTCCAATTTCCAGACATGGATCACAGGCAACAAAGCAATGGTTGTTTACATCTTGTAAGTTTCCTCTGGGGGCCTGCCTCTGCTTGGGTATGAAACATCAGTCAAGATAAGACTTCATCCACCAAGTCTCTTCCAGATAAGTTGAATCTGCATCTCCTAGAATTCTTCATGACCCCAGGCAGACTCATGCTCTGGACAGAAATAGACCAGCAAATATTGGGTACAGAAACCACAAATGCACCACCAGCTTGACTGAGATTCTGAATGCACAGAGCCTGCATTTTGTTAGGAATTGATGGCTGGGAGAAATATGTGTCTAGTGCAACACATAAACTTTCAGGTTTAGTTAAATGTTCCAGGATGAAGCAGTGGCAAATTTCCCAAGGTTACTCACAGACTGGGCTAAACATGGAGGTGGGTAGTTTGTGGCTCTGCTTGTTGTGATAAGCTGACCAGCCATCACATAATGTAGCTTGTTTGGCATGGCATGTTATGCACATTCAAGCAATTCTATTTTATTAATCTAGGTTTCGTCTGTAATAATATTGGACAGGCACTGTTTAATCAATTTGAGTAAATTGAGTGAAGTTAATTTGGGTCTTTTGAGCAGGATAAATCCTCTCATAATTGATTCATCACCATCTCACTATGTCATAGAACATAGAATAATAGAGTTGGACCTCAGGGGTCTTCTAATCTCGTCCAACTCCCCTTCTCAAGCAGAAAACTTAAACCATTTCAGACAAATGGTTGTCCAATCTCTTTTTGAAAACCTATAGCAAGAGTCTTCAAACTTGGCAAGTTTAAGACTTGTGGACTTCAGTTAACATGACTGGAGGAGGAATTCTGGGAGTTGAAGTCCACAAGTCTTAAAGCTGTTAAGTTTGAAGACCCCTGACCTACAATAATGGAGCACCCACAACATCTGAAAGCAAGTTATTCCACTGGTTGATTGCATTCACGGTTAGAAAATTTCTCCTTAGTTCTAGATTGCTTCTCTCTCTGATTAGTTTTTGCCTTAGCTTCTGGTCCTTTGGAAAATAGTTTGATCTCATCTCTGTAGGAGCCTCTCAAATATTAGGACAATGCTATCATGAAAGATTGAGGGCAATAGGAGAACAGGACAACAGAGGATGAGGTGGCTGGATGGAGTCACTGAAGCAGTCGGTGTGAGCTTAAATGGTCTCCAGAAGATGATAGAGGACAGGAAGTCCTGGAATAACATTGTCTATAGGGTCGCAATGGGTTGAACACGACTTCGCAACGAACAACATCATGTCACCCCAGTCCTTCTTTTCATTAGACCCAATTCCTGTAACCCTTCTTCGTATCTTTTAGCCTCCAGCCCCCTAATTATTCTTGTTGCTTCGTTCTTTATTTGGCTGTCTTCCTCTGAGGTCCATTCTATCCATCCTTCCAGACAATGGGCAAGATAAACAGAAGTGCTAATGTTTGTCATTGGACTTATCAACAGCCATTTGCATACAGTACCCAGGTAAAGAGGAAGCAATTACAAGTAGGAAGTAGCAAAACTGGGATTGGTGTCCCCTGTGGCAGATGAATAGAGAACCAGATCTAGGCTGTAAAAATACAAGTGACCACTAAAGGCCCGGTCCCACTGCACTTACGGATGCAAAGAGGATGTAAAATGTTAAAAAAAGCTTGCCATCCGTTGGAAAACGGCTATGGCGAATCCGTCTGGTGTAGCTCACTGCCAGTACGTGGTTTCACACGCTCTACGGGTCCGTCGAGCATGGCTCGTCCCGACTCGTGAGATTTTCAATCCACACACGGAAGATTTTGAAGCTGCACAAAACGTTTGTGAATGGATGAACTTTCCCGCTGTGTACGATGTACATAGCCGCCCAACATATCAACGGGCAACAAACGTTCTATGTCCGTTATCATCGTTAAATGTCCGCTTTATCCTCTGCATCCTCTGGCTCATGCCCACAACTCACCTCCACTGCGCTGAAAATGGAAAGAGGGATGAAAACAAAAGGTACACGGAACATTACATACCGCGTTAAGTTAGCACCAGAAATCAGAAGGATGTAAGCGTGAATGCATCTCGTATAATAAGTTATTCAAAATGGACAAAACGTTTGTATCTGGGATGTATCTCGTATATTTAGGATGTCTGCAGTATGATCCTAGAGTATGTAGAAGGACAACTAGCAGACAACGAATCCGATATTTATCTATAAAAAGGGGAAGAAATCATCTGGACTCTCAGTATGATGTCGAGCAGCTGTCGGTGTACAGACCTCTTCACGCTTGGTATCTTGGTCTTCAACACATCACATTGTTCTCCACCAATGGATGATGTGGACACAGTCCGTATGATAGCATATGATCATTTCATCACTCAGAACCAAAACCTGTTCATGAACTTGTTTCAAAGTTTTACACAGAAGGAGAAGAAGGAGAAATTCAAGAGCTGTGTGGGTCGATGGATGGAGTTCGTGAGAAGAATAGGCGTTTGGACTGTATGACCAGCTGAGTGGTGGAGCTGAGGAAATGAAAACCCTCATACATTCCATCACTTCATCAGGATGCAACGCAGCCATGGTTTAAGCGAACTTATAGACCGCGTCTGAGACCGCAGGTTGACAAGCCGTAGCACCAAACTTCCGTCCCAGACCTGGAACCTGGGACTGAAGGTGGCACTGACTCTTGCTCGGCCTCACTGGGCACCTCTGGCCATGGAACCGACATACAGAAACATGCAAGTATGCCTAGAGGGTGCCACACAACACCATCAAGCAAGTGGTCAGACGAAGTAGTATAGGCCAATCATCAAAGAATACTGGAAGGAGTCTCACTCAGGTGCCGCACCACTGCACAAGGCTGGAGACAAACTTGCAGAAAGAGGTGGTATCCAGAGAGTGGGAACTTTCCCCACAGCCGTTGGAGCCATAATGCGCAAGCACGTGGCCTGAGCAAAGCTCCAGCCAACTCAGGGTGCCACTTATTTTAAACTGACAAGGGGCTTCTTCAGTAATCATCCCCTTAGCCAAATGGGTTGATTGCTGACCTAACAAGTTCATCTAATCGATGCTTCGGGCAAAACAGGTCAGCTTCAAGGACGGCCAGGTATAGCAATGACTAGTGAGCCTCAAGATGGGCTGGAACGCAATGCTCTCACTGGGTTTTGTCCAGTCACAGCCCCTAACTCAGTGACACACACAAAGATTGGTGCCCTACTTCATGTTGGGATGACAATGTTCTCCTCAGAACCTACCTCAATGAGAGCTGTACAGTTCAAGATAGCCTACCCGTGGAAGAAGAGGATCTTCTTAACTACAGGCTGTCCAAGGGCCAGACGGATGGTGGAGAACGCCTTTTGGCATCCCTTGGCCAACATGTTTCCAGGTACTTTCTTCACCACATGCGCAGCATCACCCAGAGACTGTGAGGAGCAATCGGTGGAAGCGTTGCTGCATCCTGCACAATTCTAGCGCACCCGCTCCCATGTTGAGAACGAACCTTGTTGACCGTCAACAAGGGAATGTGACAGGAGCCCTGGTGAATGGAGGCAGGACGTACTGATAACACTGTGGATGTGACAAGGCCCCAACCAGAGACCTCACGTGAAGGGGAACGAAAGCAGCACAGACTCTACTGGAGACACTGGTGCAACTCCCCAAGCTGGAGCAGTGGAGTGCTAAGACAAGATGATAGATGATTAATGGATGCGTTACCTTGAGGCTGTTCGCGATAACCTGATGAGAATTGTGCCAGTATGTGGAAGGTGGCTCTACAATATGAATAAGGGCATTAAATTTAGAGAGTTTTGGATTAGTTTTAAAGATGTGTTGATACAAATGAATAAATGTGTTGATTGATAATAAAGGTCCAGTGTGTTGTGGCATCTGGGAATGGTGGACACCATGACAGTCCCATACTGCGTTGCACTGTGACGCGTTTATACTATCCCACAAACTATCCTTATGCTATCCCACAGCAATGCAAAGGCTTACTAAACCATTAGTTTTTTAAAGTTTTCAACAACACTTTTACTAAAGTAAAAAAAAATGAACCAAGTAAACTAAGTGTCCCTAACAAAGATAACCTTTATATTTAACTTTTCTTAGGTAATAACTCTTTTAAGACTTATTAAATTAAGGCAAATGGACCAAGTAAACTGTATTAAGATGTCTTAAGCCAACAGATAAACTTTCCTTAGGTAAACTTCATGACTCGTATTAATAAGCCGAAAATGGCAACCAAGTAAGTGTCTAAAACAAAGATAAACTTAACAAGTAAACAACTCGAGTCTCATGACACTATTCTCAGTCATTCTGAGTCATGTCGCATAGGTCTCAGCTGTTAGCGTGCCAGGGACTTGTGGAGGCGGCTTTTTGGCCTTGAAGTGCTTGATCTGAGGGCCATCATTAGGGGTGCTTGTGCCCGAGGGTAACAACAGGTGGTTGGTGCTACTTCAAATCGCCGTGAGATGTGAGAAGGCCCTTCATCAAGGACTTGAGATGTGCAGGGCGTGCAAGTAGCTATATGCCTGGGATGACAGATTGTCCGTTGACGGGCATTGGCTGTGGGGTGGAGGTGAAAGGAAGGGAGTGTTGATGGGGCTATCTGGTCTGGCAGCGCTGGGGTGAGGAACTGGCATCTGTGGGTGTGTGATGAACTGGCCTGGACTGGGAAGTTCTGCTTCTGCTGTGGGAAGTCCTGGGTAGTCGTAGCCTGTGGTAATGGTGAGGGGCTGTTGACTGAGCACCGGGTACGTGAAGGGCATGTCTGACATAACGTCCTGTGGGGTGGAGGAGGAGCAGACCTGGACTGGGTAGGAGCAGCATTCAGCTGCGGCATATTGAGGGTTGTTGGAGGAAGTGGCTGGTCGATCTTCTGCTGGTTCTCAGAGTCACCTGCTACTGGAGTGGGCCTCGAAGCAGGTCCTCACGGTCTGGGCTCAACGTAAGTGATGAAGGGTGTTCGGCCACGAGGAATTGCGTCTGTCCAAAGTAGGCCAGGCTGAGAGTTAGAAGTTAGCTGTGTGCTGGTCTTCATTGTGTCCCAGGAGATCTCCAACACAAAACGTGGTTTGGGTCGCTGGCCCTCGACAGCTGCGTGGCCTCACTGCTGCCTGCATCCTTTTGGGAGCTGGGGGTGGGGGTGGGAGCGGGTTGGCCTCTGGGTGGCTGCTGCTGTCTTGGGCCGTCCATTTGTGCAGCAGGGCGTCATCCTCCCATGGGGATCCATCCAAGCCTGCCGGCCATGGGGAAGTGCAGCTGTCGGGGGGGTCTGTTTTGCTGTGGGGCCCTCTGAAGACACCTGCCTGGACAGGGTAGCTGGCCTCCTGGCTGGAAGGGACATGTCTGTGGGCTGTCCTGAGGGAGAGGGGTGTCAGAGGGCTGCTCCTTGGTTGGCAGGTATGCTCACCCTTTACCAGGAAACTGGGACTTCGGGCGCATATATGACAGTACATCTTCCGGTCTCAGTGAGCTTGACAGGCGGCCTGCCCGGATTTCTTGAGGTGTAAAGCTTGCCATAAACTCAGGTGTGCATGGGTGCTTCCAACCATCCAACGGAGTACTTCTTGAGTGTACCGCCAGGGATCTCTGCGTTGTCTCTCCTAGCGCCCTGCTTCGTTCTTGGTGTCGCCGATACAGTCTATGGGCCCTTGTCTCCAGGAGGTACATGCGTTCTCGGACCCAGCCTTCCAGCACCATCATCCTCATGCGTCCTTGGAAAACGGTGTCACGTTTCTTTCTCCGCCTTTCTCCTGGTCCTTTGCCTCTTCTCCGTCTGGCAGGGGGCTTGAGGAGGGGGCCTTCAGGCGGCTTTGAGGCAGTCAGGGCCTATGCAGAGCATGCAGGGTTATGGAGGGCCTTCTAGGGTGGTCCAGCACAGCAGGCAGCAGCAGCTTAGAGTCAGTGCCGAGGGGTGGGATGTCTGGGTTGTTGGCTTCTTCACCTTTGCCAGGGCTTTCGACCAGTAGGCACGGGCTTCTTCTTGCCTGAACGTGACGAACCGAATGCGCTGTTTCCGCAAGATTCCTGCAAGATGTATGTGGCAGCACGTCTTTCCCCTGTATGCTGACTGCGTGCATGCTGCATCCTTTTGTATCCACGGAGCTGACACAATTCATAATCCTCGCATGCGCAGTGAACGCTTTGCATCCGATATACATCCACGCGGCATCCGCTTTGTTTCCTATAGGCGTCCGTGATGCATCCGCTTCATCCGCTATGCATTCGCCCCTTCCACTATACGTCCGCTTCGAAATTCTCCTCCGGAATCCCTTCGGAGGTGTCATCTGCTTCTATCCACTAGGCTTCCTGTGAACATCCGTTTAACATTCCCACTACGTACTACCCATGTCCATTCTTTTCCGTTCTGTTTATGCAAATTTTCGCCCCTTTTTGGAGCGGATGACAACGGATGGAGCCACCCCCAAAATTTTGCTCATCCGGTGTGTCCTTTATGCATATGTTTTGCGTCCGTCGGCCAGTGGGACCAGGCCTTAAACAACAGCACAGAGTTAAGAGTTTTTCTATAGCTCTTTGTTTATTGGGATTTATTTTTTCAAGCTAAGATCTAAAATTGTCAACTGCCATGCTTAGCACTACCCGATCTTGTTTCAGATTGCGAAACAGTGAGTTAGTTTGTTCTAGCATTTAAGCCACCACAACTGGGGGGGCTATGAGTTCTTATCCCATCTTAGCCATGAAAGCCAGCTGGGTGATCTTGGGCCTGTCACTCTCTCTTCGCCCAGTCCACTTCATAGTGTTGTTGTTGTGGGGAAAATATGAGGAAGGTGTATTATATATGTTTGTCACTTTGAATGGTTTATTAAAATAATAAAGGCATATAATTTTTTTTAAAAAAATCACCATTGTCATCTGAGTCATATTGGAACCTTTGTGTTCTCACAACCCTGTCTATGCATAATTTAGGGCAGAACAAACTTTTTCTGGTCTAACTTTCTTTTTCCACTATTATCCATTTGTCTTTATCAGCTTTGCTTCCTCTTAATGTTTTTAACTTTGTTAAAAATGTCTTCAATTAAAAAAATCATTAACAAAGAGAGAGAAACTTTCTTCTTTTAAATCTTCCAAGAAAAAATTTTCCCTATCACTTCTCTCTCTATTTTATTTTTTGTAATCAAGTATTTTTAGTTTGGCTTCTTTTTTACTGCTTGCAGGAAAAACCTCATTTGTCAGCAGTTTTTCAGCATGGTTAAATAAAGACTTATTGGCAAACTCCATTGAACTGTTTGATAATGACCCAACTTTTCAAAAAAGAATGACCTAACACACCCTGCTGAGTTGTATTGAAACTTTAGTTCAGCCAGAATCAAAAGTACCAGACAATGGCTGCTTTCAGATACCTAAAGGTGCTTTGTAAGGCACTGAAAAGCCCAAATTAATATTTGAAAAGAGTATTGCTAATTCCTTTATCCTCTTCTTATATAGATACGGTCCTATATTTTAATTACTTTGTTGTCTCTGAATCTGCCTGCACAACCAGACTGTTTTACTGATTAAACAAATGTGTAAGCTTGAATATGTGTCCAACAATCAATTACAATATAATTACTAGGGTATGTTTGGGAAGGGAGGGGGAGGAGGAAGAGGCCTAAAAAGAAAGAAAGATGGAGGCTGTGAGCATGCAAACAAATTCCTATCTCTTTTCTATGTGCAACCCAGCAGCCATGTTAACTTATGTTATGCCCACGCCTCTCACACCTTCCTGATAGTTACAACTATGTTTGGGTTGTTTGATTGCTGTTTTTAATCTGAATTTTATATATATACTCCTGATAGCCTTTTTCTTATTTTTAGTGCAGATAATCACATGTTTTTCAAAAGGAGAATGATCTATATGTTGTTCAAAAGATTCAGACAGGACAACTCAACAAAGTAAGATAACTGGAGATAATTATGACTACTTAAATAAGAAGCACGCACACCATTTTTGATCCTTATATTTCCTTCAGCTGAATAGCTCATGCAAAAAGCATGGAGGAAGGAAAAAGACGAAGACCTGGTTGGTGAAAATTAAATAAAATACAGAATTAAATATAGGGAAGGGAAGCCTAGATAAATACCTTTACTTCATCGTTTTCAATGTGGGCCGGAGGCAGGCAGGATATTAAAAATCATCAAAGCTCTGACATTAGATCCACTAATAAAAAAGATTGCATTGTGCACACGTTGTTCCTTATTGATATATATACAATTAATGTTTATATCGCCATGATGTAAAAGGTCGCCACAATGTAAAAAAGATGTTGAGACTCTAGAAAGAGTACAAAGAACAACAAAGATTATTAGGGGACTGGAGGCTAAAACATATGAAGAATGATTGCTGGAACTGGATAAGTCTAGTTTGATGTAAAGAAGGATTGGGGTGACATGATAGCAGTGTTGTGATATTTCAGGGGTTGCCACAAAGAAGACGGGGTCAAGCTATTCTCCAAAGCACCAGAAGGCAGGACAAGAAGCAATGGGTGGAAACTAATAAAGGGAGAGAAGCAACTTAAACTTAAGAATAAGTTTCCTGACAGTTGAAACAATTAACCAGTGGAACAATTTGCCTCCAGAAATTGTAAATCCTCCAACACTAAACGTTTTTAAGAAGAGCTGAAGTTCTTCAGAGCTGAAGAAGCTTCTTGGATGAGAAGCAAAATGTCTTCAAAGAAAAACCAGAAAGTCCAAGTTGCCTCTTGAAAAACCACCTTTGGGATAATGTTATGATGATAATGTGTTATTGGAAAAACTCTGATTCCAGGAGGCAGAATTTAAAAATTAAATAATTAGAGGGGAAAGTGTAATTTTCCAGAATCAAAAGCAATTAATATATCCCACTTCTCAGATTCCCTGTCCAATGTGAAATCCTCCAGGGATGCTGAAAGTTTGTCTTCTAGCTAGAACAGCCTTCCCCCCCCCCCCCCNNTCCCCCCCCCCCCCAGCTTGACAGCTGAGTCTATTATCCCACTAAAGGTAGGGATGGCCTTCGAAAGGGGAGCCTTTATGGACCCAGATCTCATCTTTACCAGATGAGATGCCTGAACACAGCTTGCGTCTCACCATCTCATTTGCCAGCAAGGCTTGTTAGAAGGGTAAAGTAGAAGGAACATTAACTGTAATGTGATAAAGGGAGAGGATTGTTGTTGTTTTTTTTTTAACTGCTGTGGCCTCCGGTCTTGCCCGCCAATCTCATTAATCTGTGCGGCTTCCATTTTTGAAAGCAAGGAAGCAAAAAGAAAAAAACAAACCCTTGAAAGGATTAGGTAGACCTCCCGAGTTGATTCCAAAGGCTGTGTGCGATATTCTGGCTGCTTGTGTTTTAACAGATGTAGTTTGCAAATGGCCAGACTCACCAAGAAAGATTAGCACCTCACTATTTACTCTTCTTCAAGGGAGAAACTGTGGGAAGTTGACACATTTTGCCATGTGTCAGAAAAAAAAATAATATAGTGCGCAAATGCAGATCTGCAGACTTTGAAGATGCCACTTCGCTAGTGATGGTGATGCAGAAGGAATCTTAATTTTCTGCTAGCTTTTTGTCCCTTTTTTGCCTTGCAGATTGTTGTTATAGATTTCAAAATAAAATGAAATTGCTTGGCTGGTGTTCATACTCGGCCAGTGTTAAGAGAAGCATGCAGCTCTTCCACTGGCTGGGCTAGCAAAAATGTATAGTTCTCAATCACCCACATGCTGGAAATGTCTGAATGAACAGGGTACCTATTATCATATGTGGTGGGATTGCGAGACAATATGAGAAAATTGCGAGTTTTGGCATAAAATCTGGACATGGTTAGAAGAAATGTTGGGTATAAAAATTAACTTCACACCAGAAATGTTCCTATCAGGAATAATAAATAAGAATTTTAGTAAAGCAGATATTTACCTAATTATTCAGGTTATTACAGCAGCAAGATTATTGCTTGCCCAAACTTGGAAGTCAAAAGGAATCCCAAATGATGAAGCAATAATAGGCAAGATTTTTCAATGCGCTGAATGGGACAGTATGACATTAGAATTGAAAGAATGAGACATATCAGAATACTATAAAGTATGGAATAATTTCTATGTACAGAGGGATATGAAAGGGAGTCTATAAAATGTTAATCAGAATTTAAGATGTGATTGAAATACAGCACAATGATTAAGATATAAAATGACACAAAGATCAAATGTAAATATGTTTATATGTGTATATATGTATATAAATGCTTATATTGTTTAATGATTTTTCTCTAGTATAATAATTTAAAGACCAATATGTATGTCAAAGAAAGCCCACCACATTCAAGACTTTTTAAGAGAGAGAGAGAGAGAGAGAGAGAGAGAAGCATGAAGCGAGGAAGAATGAGGATTTACGAAAGTTTGTTTAGTGACCACTCAAAGTTAAAAAAAAATGACTTATAGCCATTTTTCACAGTTACGACCTTCGCAAGCAAACCCCCCTCATGATCTCGGGATAGAAATTCAGACGCTTGGCAACTGGTTCATATTTATGACTGTTTTTGTGTCCCAAGGTCAAGTGATCACCTTTTTGCGTGCTTTCCTGCAACAGTTGTTAAGCAAATCACTGCAATTGTTAAGTGAGTAGCATAGTTGTTAAATGAATCTGGGCTTCCCAGTTGACTTTGCTTGTCAGGAGGTCGCAGAAGCCAATCACACGATCCTGTGCATCAAATCTGCTTCTTTGTAAAATTAAAATACAATACTGTGGTATTCATGGATAATGGAAAATTAGTATCTTTTTTAAAAAGTGCTTGCTACAACCCTATTCTCAGCTAGGCCAGCTTTCGATACAGAGATGCAGTTATTTTTTAAATATTATTATATTTCATAATTTATTAGCAAAAGTTGTACAGCTAATAAAACAATATTCTTCTGCTACAGAAATAGTTTCATTTTGACCAGGCTGCTCTGATAACAGCACTTTTTTTTCACAAAGAAAAAAACATAATACAAATAAAACATCTTTTTTTGAAAATAGCATGGTCCCGGGTTATCACTTCTCATACAGACACCAAACTCAATTTCATGCTCATTTTTGTGTTCTATTCGCATATTTATTCCTGTTTTAACAATTTTGTACACAGTTTTTTCTCTCTTTTAATTTTCTCAACTTTATTTTGATTATCTTCATCTCAATTCAATCATTATATTATACTTTTCTGTCTGTTTTCAAATTTCATATTATCTTTCTCATTAAACAAATTTTCCCCTGTAGTGGAATATTGGAATAGACACCTTTATATCTTTTAATTTTATCCATTCCAACTCTTATTTTAACTTCAAATGTATACCTTTAGATTATAACATTAATATAATACATAACTTCCCAATCGAATTCTGCTTGGTGCATTCTTAAAATAGCAACAATATAATTCTTTTAAAAAAGGTTTTATATATATATATTATATTTGTTTTCTTATGTTTTCACGGGTACTTATATGTATGCTGGTTTCAGCTTTGTTCCGTGTATTTTCCCATGTCCATTTAAAAGTACAAGCTTACCATGATGTGGGAAAATATATATATGCTGTTTAGTTTTCCTTTGGGTATTATCCACGTCATTGTAGTCTGTTAAAGTTGTAGGCAACGTTTTCAGCAAGAAATCTCATCTGCCATCATCAGGCCTGTCTGTGTGGATGTGGTGTTTCAGCAGTTTCTCTGGTTTTCAATTTGTTCATATGTAGCAAAACTCATACGCACGTCCTAGAAATGATCGAAAGATCTACACGTAGAACAAGAAGATCTGCTTGTAAGTTTTCGAACGTGGTTTTAACTATTCATCAAGTCCCAATAAAAGAAACTCTTGAAATCATCACAAATAAATAATCAACGCAGCTAAAAACCTATGAAACTAACAGACACTGGCCTAACCAACACATATTTCATATACCAAAGGACAAAGATACAAGCAAATTGAAGGAGCCCCCTGGGATGGCACCACTGTCACCTGTCATTGCAAACCTGTTCATGGAAGAATTCGAATCCAGAGCCCTGGCTAATGCCACCCAAAGGGCGGCGCCGGCCGGGCGGCCGAAACTATGGCTAAGATACATGCGATGACACATTTGTGATTCTGGCCCCATGGAAAAGAAAACCTAAACAATTTGCCTAACACACTCTTAAACAACACACACCCCAAAATCAAGTTCACCATGGAAACGGAAATAAACAAACAACTACCATTCCTAGATGTACTAATCTATCAAAAGAAGCAGCCTGGCATCACTGGGACACACCATATACCAAAAGAAAACACACAACGCGCTACCTCAATGCCCAATCACCACCACCAGCAAGATACAATTTCCGTAGGGCGATAAAAACTAATTACCAGAACAAACGCCTGGCAGATAAGAACATATAAAAGACGCTGAACATGCACCCTGACTGAAGTATTGACAGCCAACGACTTCCACAAAAACAAAATCACCAGCTTGATCCACAAAAACACCCAAGACATAACAGAGACCTAGAAGACCAACAGACCTATGGAACAGCTGTCTTGCCCTACATAAGAGGTACTACAGATAAAATCATTAAGATACTACACAGGCATCACATCAAGACTGCCTTCAAAACAGACAAAAAATAGGCAGCCATCCTTAAAAACCCCAAAGAACAAATTGACCTGGAAAACCAAGGCATATACGAATTCCCTGTACATCATGCCGGCCACATACATTGGACAGACCAATAGAAGAATAAGTACCGCCTAGATGAACACAAAATGCAGTAAAAAAGCTGGAACACACCTCCTCACTAGTCCAACACATGAAAACCACAGGTCACAACATCAACTTCAATGGCACTAAACCCAATCCACTATAGAAAACCCCAGCCACAGAATCATCAGAGAAGCCATAGAGATTGAAAAAAGACCTGACAGCATGATAGAAGAGATGATTCCAGCAGACTGTCAATCATTTGGAAGCCTGCACTCTCAAATAGAAAGATCTCCATTACCACAGGCCAGGCAAACACCTGGGCACAAACAGACTCCCTCTGATGCCTCCAACTCAAACACCCCCCCACCAGGCCACCCAGGTGAAACCTAGCTTCCTAATGGATAGCAGCCATCCTTTCACAGAAGCCAAGCTGCACTGAAAGCCTCCAACACAGGAACAGAGTGTTGCCAGCCAATCAAAGCCACAAAACGGACAGAGGAGGCTGGAGACACCAATCAATCAAGCTCCAGGTCCAGTGAACACAGGCCAGACACCTAGCCAAATCAGAATAGACCAGCCTCGAATTTTGAAACCAGAAGCTGTGAGACCACATCCATACAGAAGCCTGATGAATGGCAGATGAGATTCTGCTGAAACGTTGCTACAAACTTTAACAGCACTACAATGACGTGGGATAATACCCGAGGGAAGCTGAACAGCGGCACACACACATATATGTATATGTATATGTATGTATATTTGTGTATGTGTGTGTGTAATATTAAAGCACTCATTCCATTCCAATTCAATTCTATCATTAATATTCATTGAAATTGAACATCTTCATTATAAAATATTAAAATGTTCCCATCCTTTCCTAATTTAATTCTCTCATTCAGTTTATTTCATTTATTTATTAACAAACATTCCACTAGATTACAATATTTTTATCCTCATTTTAATCATATTTTCTAAAATTATTTCTTTTTGTTAATATAGCAATACTATCTTATGTACTTTGCAGAATCCCTTTTACAATTAAGTTTTTCACCCATTGTCTTCTAAACAGGTTTATTACTTTCAATTCTTTATACCTTTTCTCTTTGTTTCTCTATATCTTGTTTCTATTCTTTATAACTTCGTTTCCTTTTCTTCTTCCCCCTTTCTTCTCCTTCCCTTTTTACCTCCTTGTCTCTCTACCTCTAATTCTCTCTTCTGTAATTCCCTTTTCTGTTGCCTTTCTAATATTATATTTATTTTTTCAAACTATTCTTTTTCTTTGGTGTTTTTTTCAAATCTTAACTTTTCCTTCTCTTTCCCCCTTTCCTTTTTCCCCCACCATAAAATTACTTGATCATTAAAGATAGCTTTTTTCTTTGTCCCAATCTTCTTGTTCTGCAAGCGTTTCTTGTTTCTTCAATAATTCCAGATCTCCATTTCTAAGAGTTGAAATACGAAGCCAAAAGAACTTCTCCCTTCTTGTGCCTCTTCTTTGTACTTTTTTAAGTTCCATTTTCAGTTCTTCTAAAAGTGGTGCCATTTTAAACACTTTTAAACAACCACCCAATTGATTTTAGTCATTTAAATGCAATAACCAAAAATCAAAGATCACCAAGTTAATCCAAGTAATCCAAGTAATTTCTTCTTGCTTCTTTTTTCCACTTTCTCTTCCTGGGGTTTCAATTATTTTGTTGCCAGGTTTCAGCTCAAGTGTATCTTTTGGGAATCTTGTTGAGATTTCACTGTAATTCCTTTTAATTCCAGGCAGTCTCCTCCATTTTTCCAGATCCTGCCCTTTTATTCCTTTTCTCTCCTTTCCTGCTTTTTAAAAGTAGCTTTTAAGTATCCAGAAATCTTTATTATCCCTTTGACATTTTATTTTCAGCTTAAATGCCTATTGATGTCAAAGTGGATTTTTTTTTTCAATTTCTTGCTTACGTCTCTTAGCTGTCAGTTTAAGGAAGGAAAGAGAAAAATAAAACCAAATCCTTTCCCTTCCCTCTCTCCTTCGCTGCGTTTCAAAATCTTTGGAGCAATGTTATTTTTATATTTTAAATTCCAGGGAACCTTACATTGTTGCTTTTGCGGTTTAACCCGGTCAACCAAAACTTTCTCTTCTTACCTTCCTCCTGCACATTCTTTTCCAGTCAAGTTCTTCTTTGAGGTGGCCATTTCTGACCACCACTGCAACCGCCTTCGGGAAAGGGAGTAATGAACAGCTGAGGAAGAGAGATGCGGCTCTCCTCAACACTGCTGGCAATTTTCCCCCCTCTTCACAACCTCTACGGGGTGGCTTAGCCCCAAAACCAGCTGACTCAGGACACTCCAGCAGCAAGCATGGATCAAAACTGCGCACAATCGCGGTTTCTGTCTGTCAGCGAAGAGACTCAATCCGGAAGTCATAACAGCACTTCTTAATGTTAACAAAGAGAAAGTGCATTTACATTAATCCCTAGTTCCTATTCATCTCCCTCAAACTTTACCTTCATAAGCCTGTTGTTTTCCGGAATATGGGCAAAATTGGGAGAGAGGAAACTTTTCAGAGAAAATGCTGGATTTCTGTAAAGGCAATCTGGCCTATAAATGTTGAAATGTGTATTCAAGAAAACCATCCCATGCCTGGAAGTCACAGAAAATTATAGAAACTTTCTTTTGGTAAAAAACTACAGACTTCCTTGAGTTAGATTTTTTTTCATCCCTGGGTACACCCCATGTTTTGAATTTCTCCATGCTAATTTAATTTGTAGCCAATGAATCCCATTTTCTTAAGATGGCTTGAAGAAATCTCTGCTCTGTCACATTTTATTTGTGTGACTGGCATCAGAAGGAAGGTCGTTCCCACAGAAAATTGTTTCATTTGTTCAGTTAGTCATGCCGATTCCGCGTTCTAAAATTGGTCTGTAAAATTTTGGAATTTGGAAAGTATTTTTATTCGGATGTGGTGTGGAGGATCTAGGGATGGAGAAATGAAAAACAGGGACAAAAATCATGGTCTCCTTTTCTCCCAGTTAGCTGGGACACACTATATTTGGTGGCCTCTGCAGGGAGAGGCCAATAAAAATCAAGATGCCAATTGTTGTTCAGTCACTATGTGGTACCCAAGTCTTTGCAGCCCCCCAAGGAACACAGTATGCCAGGCTCCTCTAACCTCCATTGTCTCCCAGATCTTATCCAAACTCATGTTCATTGTATCAGTGACACTATCTAATTATCTCATCTTCTCCCATCCCCTTTTCCTTTTTTCTTCCATCTTTCCTAACATCAAGAATCCTCTCACTTGGTAGCTAAAGTACAAATAAGGTAAAGATTCCCCTCGCACATACACGTTAGTCGTTTCCGGCTCTAGTTTCTTCCACTTTCTAGTTTCACATTTCCGATGCTCATCTCCCTTACAAAGCCGAAGAGCCAGCGCTGTCCAAAGACGTCTCCATGATCATGTGGCTGGCATGACTAAATGACAAAGGTGCATGAAATGCTGTTACCTTCCCACCAAAGTGGCCTCTATTTTTCTACTTGCATTTTCACATGCTTTTGAACTGCTAGGTTGGCAGAAGTTGGGACAAGTAATGGGAGCTCACTCCATTTCTCAGCACTAGAGATTCGAACCACTGAACTTCTGACATTTCTGATTGACAAGCTCCACGTCTTAGCCACTGAGCCACTGCATCCCTTTTAAAGTACAGATACATATGAACAATGAAGTAAGTACAGATGAATTTAACAACATCATCTAGTGACTAGCACTGAACAAAGTGACTTAGGGCCGTTTTTCACACTTAAGACCTTTGTAGCATCTCCACAGTCATGTGATCAGCATTCACATGCTTGGCAACTGGTTCATATTTATGATGGTTGGCAATGTCCCGGGGTCCATGCGATCCCCTTTTGCGACCTTTTGACAAGCAAAGACAATGGGGAAAACAGATTTGCTTAGCAACCGTGTGGCTAATTCTCAACTGCGGCGAGTCACTGAACAAATGTGGCAAGAAAGCTTGTAAAATGGCTCAAAACTCACTTAACAAAACATCTCACTTAACAATAGAAATGTTAGGCTCAATTGTGATCCTAAGTCAAGGACTACCTGTATGTGAGCTTCATCTTCAGTATCTGTCCTTCCAAAGGAGAGTCAGGGTTGGTTTCCTTTAGGATTGACTGTTAAATCTCCTTGCAGTCCAAGGATGTCAACATGTCAGCTGTACACACAGAAAAAGGGGGTGGATCTTTGCAGTTTGTGAACTCAAAAATATTTCTCTGGTCTTTTAGAGTTGCCAGCAGAAAGGGAGTGGGGGGAGAAGTGCATTCCTTAAATGCTTCATAGATAATTTCTAGGCGGCCTAAACTTCTGGCGCGCAAGATCATTACTGGAGAGCATGATTGATGACTCTTGGCTATGGATGTGTCCCACTGGAGAATATACATCCAGGAGGTGTGGGAAGACCAAGGTCAAGGGTGAAATGAATGATGTGTCTCAGAGCGGCTATACCCAGGTAGCACCGGCATGTTCACTCCTAATAAATCTTTAAACTCTGAGAGATGCGGCGAGAGACTCATGATTTAAATGGAGATGGATGCCGGAGCCCTGATACAGTTCATATCTTGATTTTTTTTTTTTTGACACCTCCACGCATGGAGACTTCCGGTTGGGAGAAAGAATCTTTACCAATAATATAGGAAGTTCTTGACTTACAACAGTTAATTTAGTGACTGTTCAAAGATACAGCAGAATTGAAAAAATGACATATGGCTGTTTTTTCACACAACCATTGCAGCCTTCCCATGGTCAACATTCAGGTGCTTGGCAAGGGGTTCATATTTATGACAGTTGCTGCATCCAGGATCACACAATCATTTTTGCAAGATACTGACCAGCAGAGTCAATGGGAAAGCCAGATTCATTTAAAAACCCTGTTACTAACTGAATAACTACAGTGATTCTCTTAACTGCGGCAAGGAAGGCCATAAAATGGGATAAAAGTCACTTAACAACCATCTCACTTTGCAACATAAATTGTGGGCTCAAATGCAGTCATAGGTTGAAGACTGGCTCTAGCTCTTGTTAATCTCTTCAAGGAACTGCTGGCATATTTTATTAAATTTCTATAGCTACCCATCTCCATTTGTCTGGAATGGTATAGAGCTGTGATGGCGAACCTATGGCATGTGTGCCACAGGTGGCACGCAGAGCCATTTGTGCCAGAATGCGAGCTGCAGGTAAACTTATCTCACTGGGCATGTACGTGCCTCACAGCTGATTCCTGGCCAGTTTGAGGCCTTTTTCGGCCTTCCAGAAGCTTGAGGAAGGCTTCTGCAGGCTTCACAGGCTGAAAACTAGTCCCATTTTGTCACTTCCTGTTTTTCTGAAAATACCAGAAGTGACAAAATGGGGTAGTTTTTGGCCTGCAAAGCCTGCAGAAACCTTCCTCGAGCCTCTGGGAGGCTGAAAAAGGTTTCAAACAGGCTGAAAATCAGCTGTGTTGTGCAGTGCAGGTAAGCGGTCAGTGGAGGTTGGGGTGGGTTGGAGTGGGGATTGCACACGCATGCATAGGGGGTATGGGGGGGCATGCATTGCCTTCTGGGTGCTGGCATGCAAGTGTGAGCGTGCAAGTGTGCGCACAATTTTTGGCACAGGAGCCAAAAAAGGTTAGCCACCACTGGTATAGGGTATCCTGCTTGTACAAAGGGTTGGACTGGAAGATCTTCAAGGTCTTTTCTGTTATTCTTGGGTTGTATTTTTCAAAATGTTCATTAAATGTTGATCTCCTTTTTGATTTTGCATTGGGTTCTTCAGCTAGGCGTATAAGCACCCTATCCAAAGAAAATGGCTAAACATGAAACTGTCTGCTTTGCGCCCAAAAATGAAAAATGAACTGATGTAGATTATTGGTTTCTGAAAGTTTTGCATCAGAGAAAAACTTGACTTATATGAAAAAAAAAACCAAACCTAGATGATGTGGGTTTACTTGTATTTTCTTTTTTAATTGGGGGACAGATGACAAGAGTGTAGAAAAACTCTATTTCATCTTATCTGGGCTGAGAACAAATTTAAAAAGATCTATTTCCTCCATCCCTGTTTTTGTCCCCATTTTCTGTCCCTTTGTTCATTTAGTCTCATGCAACTGACCCCGTTTGGGCTTCCTTTGGGAGAATTGAAAGACATTTAAAGGGGGCTCAAAAAAGATGAGTCGAAGAAGAGACCGACTTATTATAGATAAACAAATTCTTTTACTGTACCATTCTGTTTCCCTTTTCTTTTTTTTTTCAGGAAAAAAAGACATGCAAATTTAAAGAAAATGAGTTCCAATTTAAATATTGTGTGGGTGTCTGCAAGGAGTGAAAGATAAGAAGTGTTTGCATATAAACAAACAATCAAAATAGTTCCCCAAACAGCATTTCTGTTCAGCATACATCACAGACTGATTTTTTTTTTTTAAATTAAAGGTGTTTTATAATGACTTTTTTTGTGGGGAAAATCTTGACTGGAAAAAAAATCCAGTTCCATTACAACTAAGGATGTTGTTTTACTGGTGAAAACAAATGGCATATGTAACAACTACATTGGGAGGAATAGGATACTACCTGTGAAGAGCACTTGTTCCTTGGCGACCAGTTTTACATCAGTAACTATAGCAACTCTCCATATTCCAATGTTCAGAACAATTTGTGCCAAAGTGAAAACAATGTCCAGCCACCTTCATAGTCCAAGCCACCAAAAAAGATTCTGAACTTGGAAGCACCAATATAAGCTTTTAAAGAGGCAAGAATTGGGATTAGTAGACTATAATAAAAGAGGGAAGGCTATCTAAAATATCCCTCTGAGAAAGAGAATGGCCACTCTTGATTCCTAATAAGCATCTGTGTAATAATCAGTTTGCAAATTTTAGATATCTAGAAAGAGACTCTAGAAAGAGTTCAGAGAAGAGCAACAAAGAGGATTAAGGGACTGGAGGCTAAAACACTTGAAGAATGGTTGCAGGAATTGGGTATGTCTAGTTTAATAAAAAGAAGGACTAAATGTAAATGATAACAGTATTCCAATATCTAAGGGGCTGCTACAAAGAAGGGGGAGTCAACCTATTCTTCAAAGCATCTGAAGGCAGGACAAGAAGTAGTGGATGGAAACTACTCAAAAGAGAGTACCAACCTAGAACCAAGGAGAAACAATCAGTGGAATGGCTCACCTCTAGAAGACTTCCATGCTCCCTTCCAACTCTGTTTTTCTGTTACCTTTTCTAATCACTTTCTGTCCTTTTCATTATACATACCCAATTCCTGCAAACGTTCTTCATATGCTTTAGCCTCCAATCCCCAATCACTTTTGTTGCTCTTCTCTGCACTCTTTCTAGAGTCTCAATGTCTTTTACATGTCATGGCGATCAAAATTGGATGCAATATTGGATTGTATGTGAACCCAGTGTCCTTAAAGGCACTGACCAAATGGTTTGAGCAAGATGGTTATTCCCTCATCCCCCAAAGTTCTAAGCCTGTCAGAGACTGCTTGTTGTTTCCTTTATGAGGAACCATTTATGGGAAAGGGATTAACAAACAACCATCTACTTGCCTGCTTTTTATTCCATCGCAGTTGCGGGATCCATTTTTAGCAGTGCCATCTTCAGTTCACCCTTTCTTCCCAGAATTGAAGAAGAATGAGCCAGTTTGGTCTGGTGGTTAAAGCACTAGGGTAAAAAACAGGAGATTGTGAGTTCCAGTTCTGCCTTGTGAATGCCAGCTGGATGACTTTGGGCCAGTCACTTTCTTTCAGTCCAATCCACCTCACAAGGGTTATGGTTCTGAGGAAAATAGGACTTCTTCTTCTTCTTGCTTGTGGTCTGTCTGTCTGATCTGTCATCTTGAGTCTTATGCAGTGAAGACTGCGTC